>JAODXP020000006.1:4571703-4620644 GCA_027497455.2 Sardinella longiceps | reverse complement strand
ATAATAATAATAATAATAATAAACAGAACAAAAACAATAGGGTTCCGCGCAGCTATGCTGCTTGGACCCCTAAAAATAAAAGAGGAAAAGGGTTTAGGGAGAATTAAAGGATGTGTTTTTAACTGAGACTTAAAAAGATCAATGGTATGAATGGACCTAATGTGGGAGGGGAGACTATTCCAGAGCTGGGGAGCAGAAACAGAGAAGGCTCTGTCACCTCTGGTTCTAAGGTGAGAGGAGGGAACAGAAAGAAGAAGTTTAGAGGAAGATCTGAGTGGCCTAGAAGTGCAGTAAGGACTAAGTAAATTGCAGATGTATTCTGGAGCTAATTGATGTAAGGCTTTGAAAACATAAAGTAACAATTTAAACTCAATTCTATATTTCACTGGCAACCAGTGCAGTTCACAGAGCACACAATGCATACACTAACATTCAAATGACTGGACACATAGCACATTTTATATATATTTGGTAAATAATATATAGCATTAAAATATTTAGTTATTACGACTGTGTTTGTTTACACCTTCATCCTTTTTTTCCTTTCAAATAAATTCCTGTAACAGATGAATGACTGAATGACAGATGAAAGACAAACGACTGTTTCTGTCATTTGCTGTGGCCAGTTCTTACCACGCGAGATGTACGTCGTGTTCTCCTTCATATCCAGGGTCCTTACAGGCCTGGGGATTGGGGCTGGAGGCCGGTTCATGATTTCAGGAGGTACGCTCGACTGATCTTCCACTGTATCATAGATCTGTTCCATCTCACAGATGTTATAGGGGTCCTCCTCGTCATAGAAGTCCGGGGCCCTTTCCTCCTCCCTCGGCTGCTGTTCATCAGTCTCCTGGCTCTTCTCCATCTCTGAAGGTTGGCCAGCTCGCCCTTTTCAAAAGAGATTCATTTAGTTCATAGAAGGATGTTTGTGTGGTTGAAGAGTATTTTCCCAGTTGTGCAGCAGCTGTGTTACTTTTTCTCAGCAATGTTTTGAGCAAGTTTTTGTTTTTGATGTGGATACAGGTTGTGCCTCTTTGATACTAATCACTCAATATCTCTGTTACTAGACTTGAAGAAAAACATCCTCCACAGTTCAATAAAGGTATCATTTATGTATTAGCTTCTTTGCTTGCTTGTTTGTACGTAAATCTTACCTTCGAAAAACCTTCTGAGCAAAGTATCTTCTTGGCTATGTGATTCTCCTAATGCAGTCTCCATGTCTTGATCTTCAAGGAGGAAATGATTGAATTACAAAAAGATAAAAACATTTAGGGAGCTGCAGAGGTATCAATTAACAAACACTCCCATACTTTCCTAAAGATTTAGATAACTGATTATCTATTACGTTATCGGTCGCTGATCTTGGCTACAAGCCTTCTCATCATTAAGCAAATATCCATTGCTACAGTATATTCCTGAATGTGGGACTAGCAGAAGACAGAAGACTACTAGATACTTCAACGATTCCAGTGTTCCAGCAGCCATTTAAGCCTAAAAACATACAAGCTATCACTCACATAAGTCCTCTGCGTCGTCAGGGTTGAGCTCTCTCATGGACTCGTAGATGTCCTCCTTGAGGGAGTACATGGTGATGGGAGAATCGTCAGCTGGCCGAGTCATAGGCTCATACACATCCTCACTCACTGGCTTAGCCAGAGAATCCTCTAGGTCAGTTTCAACACTGTCTGCAGTCTCCTATGGGGGAAATGTTAATAATAATGTTAATAATAATAATAATAATAATAATAATAATAATAATAATAATAATATTATTATTATTAATAATAATAATAATAATAATAATTTCCCACAGTATAAGATTTAATTTAACCTTTGTAACCTAGGCCAAATGCTGACACACAGGTGTCATTACTGCTACACAAGCAAGACTGTGCTGCTGAATGTGTGTATTACAGTCCTGCAGGGGTCTACATTGGAGAGCCGCACCTGTCCGCACCTGCACAGTCCAGCACCACACCCACCCATTTGTTCTATACTGCTTCACTAGAGGAAAGTGAACCGTGGCTTGTCTGTACGTTACTTGACAACCATTCAGTGAGTTATGCGTTGTGCCTAACAATACCTGTGGTACAGCATAACCACCGGCCTCCAGCAGTTTATTCCTTACAAGAAATCACACTCAAATGTAGCGCATCGCAACTGAAACTCCATGCAACTCTCAACACAACACACAACCGCTGCATGCAAGACCTGCAGGCCCTCATTACTCAAGCATGCAGCCTATACTGAAAATTTTTCTGGAACGTTTCCTATTAATCAGACCTATGACCTCTGTGATAAACAGTACACGTTGTGATGAGCTCTATCAGAGCCCTACAGTAAATAGCCTCAGAGAGGGCAAAAGCAGAGCAGGAAGTGCAAATTCGGTAAGTTCTGTAATCTATTTTCACAAGGAAGAGGGAGAGAATCCCCTTATGCAGTCCAAAACGTAGCTCTAATACATGTATGCTGATACAAAAGATTTCAGTTATATGTAAGGGATAACCGACGAGGTGTCAGTTATTCATTTATAATTGTCGAGGCGGAATCTAGAACTCCGGCGACGCGCGCAGCGCGAGACGAGTTATTCCGCCAAGACAATTATAAATTAACTGGACACCTCGGAGGTCGTATCCCGCTTATCCCCCGTATCTATCTATCTCTCGTATATTTGAAGAAGCGTATAAAACGTAAAAGAAATATGCAACTCAAATTTAAAACCTGTTCGGTTTGGGTACTACTTTCAGTTGAAAGTAGATCTACCAGGTTGCTTATTGTTGTTATAGTTACCATTCTGAAAGGCATTCATATGGAACGGTAATCAGTTATTAGATGAGTTATTTTGTGGAACTACTTCCAAAGTAGCCGGTTATCTGGAATTAATGGCCACCTAGCAGCCAATCAGAGAAGAGAATGGCGTTCTGAAGGGAGATAATGTGATGTAATGTGCTAATGCAGACTGGAATGTGTCCAATAACAGTGTTATGTCCAGTAACAGTATTATCCTCAGTGCACCAAGGATTTAAAAATAAATCTTTCTCACTGACAGTGCTCGATGTGGGGATTGAGAGTGGGATAGTCTTTACATAGACTACACAGATATCATCGCTAACATGTTATTTTTGAGGCTGCAATGCTGTTTTGATTTACCTGGTACCCACTCGTATGTAATTCATTACTCATCCTCCACATACCCACCCGTACAATTCCAACATTAAAACCCGTCCGTTTGTGTGGGTAGCCAACCCAGTGCAGGACTCAGACAGGTGTGTATACACGCCAATCACTACTTTGTGTGGAGCAGATTTTGAAACAAAAGGTATACAGACAACAGTACTATACAACAGCACAGTACTACTAATATACAGTTTATAGTATGTTATATATGACATTATGCACTGTGAAGTGTTTCCTACGCTACAAGTAGAAGTAGATTGATCCATAATGCTAGCTAGAACAGGATTGTATAAATAAGTTTACTCACAACATAGTCATCCATAAGTTGTCTCAGGGCAGAGAAGCCATGCTTTTGAGCGATGTTGTTGGGGTAGTCCCCATGTTTATTGGCTACACTGTACGCCTGCAGAGCCCCTGGACACTGCAGCAGCACTATTGTCAGTTTTCTAAGGCCATATCTGGCTGCAAAGTGCAGCAGCGTTGGGAGCTCCTCAGCTCTTTGATCTGTGAAAGTAAGATAACATTTTGGTTATATTCAATTCGATTCAATTTATTTTGTAGAGCGCTCAAATACAATACATAGTTTCACGGCGCTTTCAGGCAGTACGGGGAGCACCCATGAGTAACAGGGGCAAGGAAAAACTCCCTTCGCTTACTAATAATTCATTTTTAGGAAGAAACCTTGGGCAGATACACGTCTCATGTTGAACATTATGTGTGTGTAAACTGGTTACACTACTGTACACACACACACACACTGAACAGGCATATGGACATACTGTACGTTATAATCTTTAAAAAACAAAGAAGTGAAATGCCAAGGATGGACACTTACTAACTGAGACGTCTTCCTGTTCAAGTTGACTTACTCCAAACACCCGAAGCCCACTTGCAGGCATGCGTGACTTGAAAGATTCAGTTAACAAACTGTCCAGTGATTCTGCGGCGTTACATGTGATCTTAAATGCCTACAACATACAATGGCATGTATTACTGCATTGTTCTATCCATGTCCTTGTTCTATTCTATAGTTAAAGTGACTTCAATGACATCTCTGAGCAATAGAATGTGAGGGTCCAAACTCTCACATCAAGGCCACAGCACCTGCTACTCAGGTCCCACACTCCTCAAAAATCGTGTAATCCATCATGTGTTAGTCATTAGATTAGTTAATTAATTAATAAATTAATAAAGCATGTCAATTAATAATTAATAAAGCATGTCAGTAATTAAGTAAGTACAGTAAGCGAGTCAGCCCAGTGTAGCCAGAGGATGGAAACTGATGTGTTCAAGTGCAAAACAATGGGGCGAACTACCTGACACATGAATCGTAAAGGATCAGTTGCTTTTTCAAGCTGATTACTTATTTCATCCATGGGTGTGTAATAGGTCAGGTGTTTGGAGCAAACTGCAGAGTTGTGGCTGTACAAAGTGAGTGTCACCACTCCTGCTGGCATATCTGAAATAGAAAAGGAGAAGATTGATCTCTCACAGCAACATGCCATGACAATGAGCTTTAAAGGGATACACCTCCTTTCAGGCAAATAGCGTAGACTCATTTTCAATGGTTGGATGAACTGAAGCAAGGTAAAACTCAATGTTTAACTTGAGTGATGTGGAAGATTTGTAAATTGGCCTAAAAGGTGGTGTATTCATTTGAAGACACACTCCACAATTCAAAAGAAACACGTTTAAAGTTTACAGTTGATTAGATGAGGCAAATCCCAGAAGAAGATGGTAGTTAGTTTGGCTCTTGAGCTAAAACATCAACATTTGCCAGAATCATAAACTCTCTGCCTGTAAATAGCAGAAGGCACTTTATTTACTCGATAAAATCTACAGTGAACAAACGTCATTTCATGTAGCTCATTGCAAGTTTCCTCTTTTCTGCTTTGAGTCAGGGGTTTCTTGTTGCACATACCAGGTGACGGACAACTGATGGTGTACTCATTCACAAGATTTCCAGGAATACGTTTGTTGGTGTCTTTACCAGAAAATTCCAGCTCAACATTTTCCTGTATGTCCAGCTTATTAAGCAAAATGATGTAAACAGTTAATGTTTCCTAAGGAAAAGAAGAAGAAGAAAAAAAACAGAACAGACGTTTGAGAAAAACACACAAAAATATAAATTTATACACTTTCTACATAATCTATACTAAGGTCATTCAGCAATTTAGAATCACAAAAAGAAGGTGCACAATCTACTCTTCTTGGTAACACTTTATTTTAAGGAACACAAACATATCAAATTAATAGCTGTAATAGTGGCTAAGAGGTTATACATATTCTTGTCTGGTACTTTGTAACTCTAGAATCAAGGCCAACTAGGTCCGTACCAAGATCATATCAGGAATAAAGGCATAATTCATCATGAATAAGAAATCTGTGAATTCTTGCCAAACAATTGATGTTGCTCAACATGCCTTACAGATGTCAAGTGTTACTCACTCACTAATACAGCCATTAATTAATCCTTCAAACAAAGTGTGACCAAGTTCTTATTGAAGAGTCAGGAAGGCTATATTTTGCTAAAGAAACATAGCCTAATATTTGGTAAGCAGGACATCTTTTTGTTTTGTCATTTCTTAGACATGGGCAGTGAACCCAGAAAAACAAGAGAAAGAAATGAGAGGGGTGGAATAAATTGACTTCAGGTCTACTGTACTCAGTCTGGCTATCAGTAGCAATATCGCTCAGAGACCCAGCTTTATCAAAGATGAAATAATAGCAAGCGTAACACAATTCTGAGTTTGAGAGCAGCTTTTGTGGTCGTCTGCTGTCTTCATCTGGGCTCTATATACCAAATTACAGCTCATTGCCTGCAAGCTATTTGTAGTTTTATGACCTTGTTACAGCCCACAGCTTACTGCACAGTGCAGACATGTGGCGTATTTGCAGGTGTTCTGGTCAGCTAGAAAAAGAGACTTCTTATAAGCTTTACAGTAACCAAATATATTCAGCATCTTGACATTTAATGCAACCCTCAGACATGCTTTTCTTAATTGTTAGGAATTATAGTTTTACATCTCAGTTTTGCTAGACCAGGTAAATTCAGACAGCAGCAGCAGAACAACCCTCCCAGCTAAAACAATTCAAGTATACAGTGCATGTGCCAACACTTGAGGGCCATTTCTTTCAGAATCATCATGAGCTTTTAATTCAACCCACAAATCTTAACTTGAATGTCTACGGAACTAATACTGGGACAGATATCGAGATTTTTAGATCTTTCTTCTTCACAAACATAAGACATTAATCTTGAGGACTCCTGAATTAATACCCTAATTTCTATGGTTGGCAATAACAAAAGAGAAACAAGGCATGTTGTGTGTACTGTATAGTGGACTTCCATGGTGGCCACACGTACCCCACATGCTATCCTCTCTGGCTGTACTGTGAGACAGGCCTGAGGAGCAGGACAGGTGTCTAGACTCATGTTGAGCGGTGAGAGAACAATTCCATCCTTCCCTCCATCTTCACCCGTGGGGGCCTCAGATAAAGGAGCAGAGAGAGGGGTGGCATCCTCAGCGCTCTGAGGGGGAGGAGACTCCTCTTCCTCTTGGGGGGGTGGGGGTGCGGGCCAGTCTTCCTCCTGTGCCGCTGGCCTGATAGCTTTACACGCTGAACCAGAAACATTCAAAACGTCAGCTTTTCATAGGGAAATGACATTTACTGACAAGCAGACAAGCTTGAATGGATCTGCTTCCTCTTAGTATTTTCAAAAAAACTGTACAAAACATACAACATTTATACTGCCCAAAAAGGTGAAACCTGAAATATTTCATAATTTTTTACATGATTTGAATTAAACCTTTATCAGAAATATGATGCGAGTTGGCAAACAGCAGAAAGAGTAACATGCTTCACGCATCCATGAACTGCTACTCTGCACAAAAGCTGCTTCCATTTTTGTTTTCTGTGTTGGGTAAAGAATTCAGCCCCTGAGGGGCCCGAGTTGCACAGTGACAATAGGGCACTGTGCTCAAACACAGCCATATTTACACCAGCGGCCCACAGAGACATAGCCTCACGCATACACTCTTACACAAACTGACTACATCCAGATGAAAACATGCGTTTACCAGGGACTCTGATGTGTACTGTAATGATTACATACAAGACAGATAACTCAACTGCCACACACACAGACAGAGCAGATGGGTTTATAACTCTAATAAAGGTGGAAAGAACAAATGTAGTATTTGTTTAATAATGTGATGCAACAAGTGGCCCAACAAAAACCACCCATCAATTCATAAGTATGATTATGTAAAGTATCATTAACCAGGGACACAGTACAGTGTATATTTATCACTGCAAGAACAACTATGGAGATCCAAACAACGCAGCACACGTGGAGAGTAAAAGATGAAGTCAAACAAACCAAATGTAAAGAATAATTCACACATACATTATGTTCATCCGCTCAACCCCTAAAAAAGGAACTGATCTCTATGATGTATAAAAATGCTTCTCCACTCCAGTCATTCCCATGTGACAGTGGCACGATTGTGTCATTTTAAGACAAAATAGCAAGGTCATAGATTTGTGATTTTTGTGTCCCACGTCTACGACAAGGAACACATGTTCCACTCATGATAGAATATGGCATATGCATTGCTGAACCCAAATGCAGTGTTCTGACAAAGAGCGCTATTTTGAAAAAGTAGCCTTACCACTGGCAATGGCCTCCAGCACAGTGGAGACATAGAAGGCTGGCTCATCGTCAGCTGTGAGCTTCTTCCAGCTGTCCCAGTGCTCAAAGTAATCAGAGCTGACATCGTCCTCCGACACGCCACACAGGAACACCACCACAGTGTGCGGGGGACACAGAAGTTTCTGGAATGTTTCATAAACCTCCGGCTCACTCTGGAGGTCAAGGAAGACGGCAGACAGTAGAAGTAAAATGCACTTGGAGTCCGAGAGAGCCCTTGAGTCCAGGTCCTCCAAAGGGGCTTCGCTGTCCACAAGGTGCAAGTCAATGGACTCTTTGGAGAAATGGCGTGACGTCTGAAATATGGTCTGGAGGTAACTGGCCCACTCAGCAGCTTCACCAGTGTGCAGTATAGCTAACTCACTCATCTTGCAATCTGAAGGAAATAATGCTACAAAACAAATAAACATGTTGAGAGATTTCTTTTATCAAAATAATCCATCCGCTGCGGTCTT
This sequence comes from Sardinella longiceps, assembly GCA_027497455.2. NCBI lineage: Eukaryota > Metazoa > Chordata > Actinopteri > Clupeiformes > Clupeidae > Sardinella > Sardinella longiceps. The sequence goes on along the minus strand of JAODXP020000006.1, from coordinate 4,612,301 downwards.
CATCAAGATATAAATAACACAACAAAAGCCATCATCTCTTACAAGTAAGAATTATTTATGACATTTAAAGATGCCAACACTTTTTCTTAAAATCAAAATCAATACACTCTCTTCAACAACAAACCTATCTAGAATAACCCTTGGACCCCTGGCACAATGCATGCACAATAAATAACCATGGAAACTATAAAAAAAATAAACTATGTAAATAGAGAAAAGTGCATTTCCTTCTCCTTCAACAGATTTGGTGATTTGGTTTGAACTTAAAATATCATGACTGGTTCCCACATTGCCATGTGGAATGTCCACTCCAGCCACTGTCTCCCCCAAGGACAGAAACTAGATGGAAGACCTGATACTATGCAGTATTTAGGTGGCAGTCTGATAAATAGGACACTAGGACACTTCTTTTCCACCACAAATGTTCCACCACAAATGTTAGTCCACCTAGATAATCGGAATGATTATTGACTCTGGTTTCAGTCAACAGCACACAAGGTCAGCTTACTAAATCACACGGTTTACCAGCCACAATTTGCATTGCCGTTTAGAGCAGAAACTGAGTGAGTCAATGGGTGAAAGTGAGATGACATTCCTGAAGCATGTCTGAAACAATCTGAGCTTTAATCCCTCTGGATTCAGATAAGAGCAGTTTTATGACCTCTATCTCCTACCACTATACTGCTCTGGCACTACTGCCAAGGCCTACTTATGTGTGCTATACAGGTATGTGTGCTGAGCAACACAACTAATTAAACACTGAATGGTTGGCTGTTGGGAGAATACTATATATTGATTAGTTAGATCAACGTATTAATACTGTATAGAACAATGCTATATTTATAGAGCCAAACTGAATGCATGACCATTCCAAGTACACTTATGTGAGTATAATCCATGTTATCGACATGTTACTGTGGGGTTTTTTCCAGTAGCCCTAGTTATAAGAACCACATAGCATGTCATAATTATGTGCAAAAATACTTTTCCAAGTGTCAGAAATAATTAGAAAAGCATTTACAGTAAAGCACACAAGCATGCCTGAGAGAACAGGAAGAGTAAATGTGCTTAACTTCCTCCTTCAGCATGCAGCTTTTAAAACACACTTGTCATGAACTTTACAGAATTTCAACCTTAAAACGTCTCTTCCAGCACTGAGTCTAAAGAGTTGCAGCTCTAGGGAAGAAACCAAAACAATAAAAGTGCCCTTCAATGTGTCCATTTCTTTCTGTACAAACAAACAATAAAATTAATCAAACAACTCAACACCAACTTATTGAGATGAAAGCATATATCTGACATAAAGCACATACTGTATCTCACTGATGTACAGTATACTCACTCAGTTCATAGGGCCTTGCATGTGAAGGCAACCAGTGCTGCTCCTTATTTGAAACACAGGGCTCTGCCTAGGCAAAGCAGCTTCTCAGCGCATCTGCAGCAGTGAACATCTTTCACTCTTTTCACTGTGTGTCTCTCCTCTCCTCTCCACTTCAGCTCAAGTGTGGTAAAAACAGCAGCTCATTTCCTCATGCTGTGTGCGGTGAGCGTCACTTCCTTAAAAGAAAACGCCTCTGCAAAGCGAAAAAAAAAAAAAAAAAAAAAAAACTGACAGAGAAGGTCTGAGCGATGCCTTAGACCTTTGATCAAGACAGTAATGTTAACGGGGAGTGCTTGCACGCACACACACACACACACACACACACACACACACACACACATACACACACACACACAGACACACAAACACAAACACTCACACCTTGCAACCTGCTATTCCAATTGAATTAGTGCATGTATATTCTATAGCTGTGACCATCACAGAGTCAGTGGTTTATTTAACAGTTTTATTCTAATAAGGTATGAATGAAGATATGTCAAGGATAATGTGTATCCATAGTGTAAAACAAGTGCACACTGAGTGTGTTACATGTGTTCCCCATGCACAGGCTGCATGGAGTCTCGTGCATCCAGAGAGAAACTCACTGTGTTTATGAGCCAACCATCAGCCAGTTGTTTATATTTTACTAGCCTACCACTGTGACAATTACAGAGTTAGCAAGTGTATTGTGCCCCTGGGTAGCGACTGAGCCTATTTGAATGACAATGTGGCTCAGATGTAAAGAGTGCGCTGTGCTGCGCTGCGCGGGGACTGCCTGTCCTGTTGGGACTGTGGTGGACCCCACAGCGGCGATTGTGCTGACACGAGCGCCTTTCTACCATTTTAATGACAATGCTCTTGCCCCTCTGTCTGGCACGTAAAAGGCTCCGACATACATGGGATGCCTCTAACCTGTTTGTGCATTCGCAATGGGCAAGGTAAGAGGACTGTGTCACTCCTATGTTAGGGAATTCATTCATATTCTAAATGATGTGATGTAAATGTATTACCTACTGAGCACCTTCAGCTTGTTCAGTCCTGTTGAAGTGTTGTTGTTTCACGCTCTGAGCTAGTGAGAAGATGGGAAGTGAAAAGTGCTGAAACAATGTCCACACACTCAGTTTATGCCACTGTGGACTAATACAAAAGTAACACTCAAAAGGTTGATTCTTTGAAGTGGATTTTCAGTACCGTCTCTTGATATTGACAATTGAGACCCTCCCTTTGTGTGTGCCGGTAAAACATTTTTTGGGAGATGTGTTTCTCATAGAAAACCGGAAAAGTGGAAAGCGGAAAAAGAAGCTGGCATATTCACCATATATGGCCACAAATTTGTACCAACCAGATACACAATTGACATCACCTAAACGTTTACTTGCTTAATTAAATGACCTCATCGTTATAGGCATTCCAAGGATCTTGACCAGTTACATCTAAAGCACAAAGTATTTAAGCATTGCATCCACATCCTGTACATTGGGCTGTAACTACTGTGTGAACTATTGTGCTTTACCTGCACTGTCCTCTATCCTCTATTTCAGATAATCTTCTACGAGGGCAGGAACTTCGAGGGCCGCCATTATGAGTGCAGCAGTGACTGCTCCGACACGCACACACACTTCTCCCGATGCAACTCCATACGGGTGGACAGCGGCTGCTGGGTGGCCTATGAGAAGCCCAACTATGCCGGCTACCAGTACATGCTGACCCAGGGCAAGTACCCCAACCACCATCGCTGGGCCGGTTTCAACAACTGCATCCGGTCCTGCCGCATCATCCCCTCTGTAAGAGCCACCACACAAATCAAAACATGAGCTGTTTTTGTTTAGGATGCAGAAAGTCTAGACGTTATGTATTACCTATGTATTAGAGTTGTCAACAGAGTTAATATACTATTAATACACATGTCCTAACAGATGTGTTAATAGTATATTAACATTATATTAAAGTAAGTTATGACATGTAAATACTTAAAATGTAGTTACATTTGATATCAAATGAGAAATCGAGAAAAACAATCAGACAGTAAACAGTCAAAGTATTGAAATTAAACACACAAGAAAAGGTAAGTCATAAGTTTGTATATAACTCAAAAATCTACTTACACTTAACAGTACAATGGCTCCTACCGCCTGAAGCTCTTTGAGAGGACTGACTTTGCGGGCAAGATGATGGAGCTGAGTGAGGACTGCCCCAACCTGCAGGACCAGTTCCAGATGCGCGGCATCTCCTCCTGCAACGTGGTGGAGGGCTACTGGATCCTCCATGAACACCCTCACTACCGCGGACGCCAGTACATCCTGCGGCCCGGCTCCTACAACCACCCCACCGACTGGGGCAGCATGACCACCAGCATTGGTTCTGTGCGCCGTGTCACAGAGCTGAAACAAAACCAGTGAAGCCCCACTACCCCTACCTCTGACAGGCTGCATTCTAGTCACCTTCATGCGCCTGAGGGTGGTCTAGGCTGGGGACAGAGATTGGGCTGCAGTATACTCACGTAGTATAGAGGTATAGAGGTTTAAGAATACATGTTTTGCCAACAGAGTCCCGGTAAGAAATACAGGACCAACAAATACAAACAGGGCAGTTTGTACATGCATAACTACATGTGGGTGTATTTAACTAATGCTCACCTAGTAAGACATTCTGCCGCACTGTAGGCCTCCAAACCTGTAGGTGACAGCCGTTAGCACTACAGTGACACTGACAATACAAGTTCTGTACAGGAAAACTCATACTGACATAGCAAATATATGATATAAGGTTAAATTATTCTTTTGTAGTCTTGTTTTAGATACGTTTTTTTTAGATTGTTTTTGAAAAAAATGTTGAGCATAAAAAGCAGCAATTTGTGAAATGACAATCAAAATCTAGCATAAGCTCTTCAATGACCAGTGTTCAAATAACACAACTGAAGGCATGAAACTTCATGATACTGCTGTATGTCAATGTAATATCTTATGTCTTGAAGTAAAAAAAAAAATGGCCTATGCCAGAGTCAAAGAATCTCATCAATGCTGACTTGTGGTTGCTTCAAAACCTTTCTTTGTAATCTATTCTCAGTAAGACCATAATGGAGCTTATCATTATCAGTCTCTTGTGCTCTTTATACATACATGTATGACTGTATCTGATCTGATATCCCAACACACTACTCCGCCAGATCCATTGGATGTTGATTTCTCGTAGCAGACATGTTTTGTACGATTACAGAGGGCAAAAATCCTCCTTGAGCCTCAGACTTTTTTTCTCTGTGTTTTTCTTTATTCACCAATGTCCTTTTCACGGTTTAGGCTACTTATCAAAACAAGATGACCACCTCAGACTGGTTTTTGATAAAATGATCCTGACGATTTAATGGCACTACAAATATAAGTATTTATTTTATTTTACTTTATAAGTATTTACTTTATTTACTTTATGACCCTATGAAACCAGCCAACTGTAGAATTCAGAGAAGGAAGAATTGAGGTAAATTTCCAAACAGACCTACCTGGAATTGACTACAGCATCTTCAACATTGTCTCAACAACTAAACATTGATCATACTGTATCTACATCTAGCATTGTCAGGTCAGCAATCTTACTACAAGCAATAGTGGCCGTCATCTTAGTAATATTCCCTGCATGCTCCTCTTAAGGTAACAGAACTTACAGTAACAAAATATCGTCATGCATCACGTGCGTGCGCATCATGGGAGAGGCTTTATTAGTGGGCCTGGAAACCACAAATAAATCTCCCAGCACCGATAGTCAGCTCACTGCGGTTCTGCTGGTTTGTGAGAGCCTTTCATTGAGGAACACTTGCCAAGCAAAGAGGTTTGCTTGACCAAGGCATACGGCATCCTTCCCAAGACGTAAATATACTCTCACAAAGAGTCTTCTTGAAGTCAGTCACCACGACCACAGTTTCACTACACTTCCTGAATTGAAGCATTTGTCTGCCATTTGGGAGAAGTTCACACAGCACAAATGCATCTGCATGGAAGTGAAACTAACTATTATTAACTTGTGTAAGTGATAACATATGTAACACAAAAAAAACAATGCACTGTGGAGACACAGATCTCTTTCAGGGGTTAAGCTAGGTCATAAAATGACACTGACCTGCGCAGCACAATCAAGTTTCTTTGGTGTGAACTTGCCATTATTGACCCATGCAGAATCTAATAATGTAATGATTTCCAAGTAATGTAATAAAAATCATATTTATGGCTGTTATTGGTTGGACACTGTTTTCTTGAGAAGCGCTGTACCTGAACTAATACAATGAGTTGAGTTGAGTTACCTAGGTCTGAAGAAGTCCCATCAAACAAACGCCTTAATGCACCAATGTGTGATGTAGCACCACCTGTTGACAGACTAAAATGCACCGTAATGCAACAGTGGATGCAATATTGTAGCACCGCCTATTAAACGTGTTAAATTGGATCTTCTGTCTATGGTTTCGGAGACACCAACACATAAGGTCAATAAAACGCTCAATGGTGTTTTTTGCCCCCAACGGCACCTTCCAGGAAGCACAGCCTAAAAGGCACTGCCCTTACCCTATTCCTAACCCTAACCCCCTCAACCCTCATCCTAACCCTAAACTGAGTGGAGTAGTATGTATTCTAATATAGTATGTAGTATGTAGTATGTATTCTAATAGTCAGGGCAAAATAAGCAACTTCACGATTAAGGTCACAACCAAACTTTTCACACATGATTCTGTAGTGCTTTTTCGCGCCAAATCCATTTCTGCTTGGGACATTTTTGTTTGCATTCTGTTACCATGTCAATTTTGACATGCTTTTGATTTCAACTACATCTACACTACAACTGCAACTACAATTCTTTAGCCTAGAACTCTAGACGTAGTCCAGCTGTAGCAAAAAAGTACCAAAATTCTGCTCCCGGCAAGTGTTCCAACTTTTGATGATGTTACAATTTATTTTGGGTCCTTATATCACACCGACTTTCTCCTTTAAGTCAATCACAATGTTCTATCTGGACAGGGAGTCATTGGACGGGCTTAGCTTTGTTTGCATCGGCTTGTTATTTGCTCTGATTGGTTGTAGCCGACTTACCCAAGGATCTATCACTCGTGGTCAGACTATACATTTTATGTGATAGTCTGGCTTGTCAGGCTAACAATTTCTTCTGTGAAAATTGAAAACTGGCCAACCAGCCTGTCTTTCAACGATTCCCCAAGGATTAAAAGCTACACTTGTAGTATTGAGTCAACATGCTCACTGAGTTTTATGTGGCCTGTTGGTTTGGTGCATCAGGAATAAAAAAAAATACTACAAAAAATGGGGAAATGAAACACAAGGAGAAAAAACTTGAGCAACACCTACTGTATATGCATGTTGTTTTACTGTGGCAATCACAATAAGAAAACATAAAAGCACAGACCTATTGTGTAATGGGTGCTGTGCTCCCATCCCAACGCCTTAATAATAGCAAAGCTGGGTGGTGATAGTGAGAATTGGATGCTTTCATGGCCAGCTACCACAATATTGGCAAAAATTACAATAATGATGAATTACTACATAATCAGGTTCTGGAAATGTAAGGCTCATAGTTCATTACATTATTGGTATGGCAGTTATTGCATTATCAAAGATAATCCACTTGAATCCTGTCTGGCATTATGTGGAAATGCACTGCATGATATGGTTATAGCAAAATGTCATTGAACAGTGGTTTCAGTGAAATTCTATTGTATTGAAATAATACTATCAGTTATCTTCTATTTTTATATTATTTTTGCAATTGTTACATATTAAAATTCACCATTCACACTTGATTTGTAAAGTTTTTGCAAGGTTATTTGAGACGTCACATCCATAACGCCGGTTTTCCGAAAATAACCCCAATCAAAACCAACTTATTTTAAGTTTACATTTAAATTAAGCCTTTTTCTGTGTTCACTCAGGGGTCCTGTTTGGTATGAATGGAACAATATTTACTTACTTTGTAAACTTCATAGACTTCATAGACTGTTTGGTCACCTCTGACATGTCCATTCCAGCATCACTTGCACTCGCTCTCTGGTTATAAATAAAATAAGGGTTTGGTGGGTTATTCACATGGATCACATATTATATCCTGTATGGCTTAGCCTTATACTGTAAGTATCCTTGCATTTGGCATGTCCTGATCTTCATCTTACAATGACTGAAAGAATAATAATCCAGTATGAAACATCAACACATGAGGCTCAGACTCTGCAACTGAATAAAGACATTTTCCTGTAAACTCTTCCACAAACATGCAAGTAGCAATTGGATACAGAATCTCTCTTAGCATGTTATTTTGTGACAAAAGGCCTCTAAGACCTGGCCTCTAGGGAGATTTCAGAATAAGCTAAATGTATAGCCAATTCTGTAGCCACCTTACTATTGCATAATTTGGAAATAAAGTAAATTTCCAAAATGAATAGGATTCGGGTGGATTTTGCAGGAAAATGTGCTCAACTAGTAAATTTTTGTGTGAAGCATTCAGGGAAAATGGATTTTACCATATATCTAATGTATTTTCTGAAAGCACACACCCTCAAGATGTGATATATTACTGAGACATGGTGCGGAATTGGTGAATTCTCTGCCCTCCTGATTTTTGGTGACATTTAGGCCAGTGTCCTTTAGACTACTACCATACAAACCATACATTTTTTGAGAGCTTATACCAAATGAACCCTACTCTTCCCTTTGATATCCATGCATAGATCATTTGGCACTTGTGATGTTGGTATCCATGCATAGATAATTTGGCACTTTGTGTATTGGACCTGAGGCATTAAGGGGAAACTAATCTACTCCTTATGCCACACTTTGTCTGAAAGCATAACATGGTGTCATAAATGGAGACAGGTCCCACACTCTCCACCTCTTCACTAATGTATAGAGCAATACGTAATATTGATATACAGACAGTACCTTTGGGCTTGTGGAATATAGGGAAGCCAACAACCCTTAATGCAAGTAGTAATCAAATAGAACATTCTTTGTTATCTTTGACCAATTGAAATCACATAGTCAGTTCTAGCCAGTCTAAGTTATCTTTAGGCTTGGCCTACATCAGATGTGGCCCTAATGCAATATATCGCAAAAAAAAGTGAAAATTTTAGAAGTGCAAGCTTGGTGGGGATGGGGAGCGGGTTCAAATAGGGAATGGAAGACAAAAGCTCACTTCCATTAGCCTACCTACAAAAGCTGGTGAAGCTGCCTTAGCGAGCCTATTAGGCTTAGGCACAAATCTCTGGAACCAGCTCCGTGAAAATGTCAAAAATGCACCCTCAGTTGCCTTTTTAAAATCCTAATTAAACACTAAACTGTTTGCTGATGCTTTTTTAAGGCCTATTACTTTATTTCCATTTGCGTCTCACTAAGTCTTACTATTTATTCATTTTTCCTTCCTCCATTTTTACTCTCATAGCATAGGCTACCATCGATGTGACTGCCTGTTTACTTATTTTTGTTTTACAGATGTAGCATACCATCCACCTGGCATTGCCACTATCCTAATTTCATCACTGTTTTACTGTTTTGTCTGTCTGTGTTTCACTCTTTTATTCTAAGGACTTCTTTATGTTTTCCTTGCAATGGACTTGTTTCATACCTGAACATTCCGACATTCCATGGTAGTAAACTGAACATTCTATCATTGAAATGCATTGGATTTATGCCTCTTTCTGACTTGACACATAATGGGTAATAACTAAAACATGTCTAAATTTACTTTCTTTCAAATAATACACATTTGAAGCCCACAAATAGATAGAAGCTTCATACACATAAATGTAAAACCACTTTTATCTATTCGGGACTTCCAAATTTGTGGGCTTCAAATGTGTATTATTTGAAAGAAAGTGAATTTAGACATGTTTTAAATGTTATAACCCATTTTTTTCAAGTCAGAAAGACGCATAAATCCAATGCATTTCAATGATAGAATGGTCAGTTTACTACCATGGAATGTCGGAATGTTCAGGTGTGAAACATGTCCATATGGCACAGACTGCTCTGGCAAGTTTGTTTATAGGCCTACATAAAGTCTACATGTCTCTGTAAAGCACTTCGTTCCTTTACAAACAACTGCTGTTTTGTATGAAATGCGCTCTTCAAATAAATTTGTGTTGCCACACACTAAGCTGCTGCGTCCAAAGACAAGATCGATTTTATTATGTGTGTATTGCGCACCCAAGTGGATTGCTCCAACACTGCCTGCATGCTACCCTCAAAGCCATGCGCACGCAGTGAAACAAGGCAAGCACATCAAGATCAGTCAGTCATGTCTATGCTACGTCGGAAATCTTGTTTGACTGAATGTCAGGTTGTCTCAAAATTGCAAGCTCACTTTAAGGGTTCCTTGCAGTCCTCACGCTGGGCTAACCTATTTGTTATCGTTCCCTCTGCAACTTAGGCTACAGCTACAGACTTCAAATCAGAACATATCGCCACCTTCAGAATTGGAGTAAACAAATGGGTTAACTTTCTAAATATTTTACCTTTTAAAACGGACAAACTTTAGCAGCAGGGAGGGGTGTCCTCGTCTCCTTGCCTGGTGTTTCAGTGGTCGGCTGGTCATAACTAATCCATTTTACCTTTATTCTTAAAGCTTTATTTAACGTCTCAATATGTGCCAAATGTGTTGCTGACCTCTAGTGGAGAGATCTAACATGTATATTTCAAACAAACAATATGGCCTCCTCATACAGCCAGGGGTGGAGATCTGTGTGCGACAAATTTCGAAATGCTCAAACTCTGTCTGATGTAGAGTCTAGAAAGGATCCGGAGAACGACCCATTTCGTTCTAAATACAAAGCAAGAGATCTTCTAAAGGAGATACACACGGTGTTGAAAAACTTTGACATTGGGGAGACCGAAGACGATGACGATGCTGGGTGTCAAACAGAGGGACCCGTTGACGAAGGAAAGGAGGAGGCATGTGGGAGACGCTGCCCTGGTGATTCCGATGCAGGAATACGAGCCGCTAAACTCGGAGTGATTGAGTACTATCTCGGGGTAAACCATGTGGAAACTGAAGAATTATCTGCTGGCGAAGAACACTTGATGAAGTGCATGAAACTGCTGGATAGATGCTCCATCACCCAGGAAAATGTGTCTTTGTGTATCCAGGCGAGGGTAGGATTTCGTCTGTTTCCCGAACGAGGGCCTACAAAACATTAATAAACAGTAATAAACATAAACGTGCCCAACTTAATGTTTGTTTGTTTTGACAGAATCAACTTGGAATTTTGTGGGCGGGCAGGGATGAAACCGAGAAAGCTCAAGGATTTTTAGAAACAGCTGAATCGATATACACCCGCTACATGAAAGAGGTGAGGACGAGATTAGGCCTAAATTAGTTTGCAACATTTCTGTTCCAGTGACACATTGCCAAACCTACAGGAATCTTTTGCATTTTTTGGGGGGCTATCAGTCTCCTGTCCAATTGGTCTGCCTGTAGTTTTAATGTTATGTTGCAAAATAAGCAATTTTTCCTTCACTGAAATGGCTCAGTCATCTCTGTCTGATTGCATACATTGGTTGTGACAATTGTGCTTTGCAATATAATAGCTTTTGGGTGATTTAGCCTAATTGTCATTTGTTACAGGAAGGCCAACCTCCCATGGACCTAACAGAATTCTTTGTTGGAGATGAAGATCAACTGACTCAACAAGAGAGGACAAAAAGGTCATTCAACACAGCTATAACCTAACTTTATCTGAATACCATTATTGTACTTTGCGTAATTTTCTTCAGTGACTCGATCACGTTCTGACTTTAAGTGTGGGATCAGTTGGGGGAGTGAATCGTCCCTTGCAGTCCCTTGCATCATAGCCACACCAACAAACTATGCAGTATTTTCAGCAAATCAGTCAATTTGAATTCCAATACCAAGCCTAAGTATGAGGTTTTAATTTGGCACTTAGCGTATTTGAGCGTAATAAAAGGCACTTAAACTTTTGTTGATCAGTTAAATAATTAGTCATATCTTAAACGTGAACTGTATTATTCACTCATTTGCTATTTTACCTTTCTGGAAAATTCCCATGGAAATCAAGGCAATCATAGTGACCCCAAACATTTGAGTGGTTAATAAGCAAATAATTTGAAAATGTGACCATTTTACCCTTTGTTTTGCTTCCACACAGATTTGAGTTGGCATACACCCACACTCTGTACTACCTGGCTCAGGTGTATAAAAACCTGGAAGAGTTTGAGCGGGCTGGGAAGTATTGCCATAGCACTCTGCAGAGGCAGCTGGAGCTCAACCAGTTTGTGCCGCTGGAATGGGCCATCAATGCAGCAACTCTCTCTCAGTATTACATCACGAAGGTACACATCCACAGACCCCTAGATACTTGCCATTCAGATATGGCCTGTTCTTTTCAGGTTTATGTTCCATCACATGTTTCAAATTATAGTATTGCCAGATTTTCTCGTCAATTAACCTACAATGTGTTAGACATTAGAGATGTTGGTCATATTGGTGGGTGAGAAGTTAGGCCAACATATTGTTAATGGCACACAAGAGCACATAGGTTGCCACAGCAGTGGTGAATGAAAGAGAGGTATTGTAATAAATGGAAGGCAGAATAGCTCTACAGGGGGTCTGGAGGATCCCCAATACAAACTCTTGGAATGATATCTCTTGCATTCTGTTTATTCTGTTGAGTATTTTTTTTATCCACTAAATGGTTTAATCCTGATGTCCCCAAAACCCAAATTCTGAGGCAAAGACTTAACTGGCATGACTGGCACCAGCGCTGTCATCTATCATTATCAGAAGCTTCATGTACAGTAAAGGGTGTGAAATTAATTCACATGCAGTCATTACATTGCAGCAACAAGATCCCCTTAAAAATGAAAACTCAACCTATGGCATTGTGCCTAAGAGGCTACCCATCAAAATTCTCGTTTCGGCTCAACAATGAGTGTGAGACACAAGTATTTACACACACCCTCAGGCCACTCTAGTTTCTCCAAGTGCATATAAAATAATTGGTCTTAATCTTGATTAAATAGCTGGAGGAGTTTAACAGTATATTCCACACTAACTGAGCTGGAAGTAAATTTGTGATTGGTAGAATAGAAAGGATCTTAATGGGTCTTTCCAAATGTGTGTCTTCCTTTATATAGGCAGAACACACTTAGCCTGGGAATACCCATGCTTTTTGCATGCTCCATTTCATTTCCTCTGCAAAATATCATGATGTCTATGGCCGATCTCCAGCCCTGCTTTTGGGATCCAATCACAGAATGGGGAGGGACTAGCTTGAGGGTACCCACAATTTCATTTGACGTCATGTGGTGGCTCTGGCATAATTTATATGATTGGCATGATAGATTTTCGTAGTGCCCAATAAATGGTTCTGGACAATCGTAAACCACACTTCCTCTATAAGAAAATGAAAAAAGAAAGTTCTCACACACCTCTTTACCTGCCTTGAGGTGTGATTTGTGGCGGCACCAGATATGCCCTCCTTGCACTTAAGTACACATTCATATCTATTCATCTTAGTTAAATTGCACATCATGTGAAATTGCACACAAAAGACAAATTTCTTGACACATTATGCAACTTTGTGGCCATCACACACCCATTTTGCTGGTAATGGGTGCGGGGTATTGCTCATCTCCGGCAGACCAGCCCAGTCCATCAGAATACAGGAAGTCACGTAAATGAGAATGTGATCTGATTGATTATAGAACGGCTGTTTTGTCATTGCATATCCTATTATTAGAGGCAATATCAGGCAATACCAGATTGTAAAGTAGGCTACAAGTAGTATTTCTCTCATTTGGTGTAAACTTGTCTGAAAAATCACAATGAAAACGATACATACTAAGATGCAGTGAATCAAATTGCTCACATTTGAGGATATGATTTCCCAGGCTAGCCCAAAAATGGAGCGATGGTATTTCAGTACCGTAGGAAACTTTTTGTTTTGTTTTGTTTTGTTTTTAAATACATTTATGCAGTATTTTTATACAAAAAATACTGGACAATATTATGTGTATTTGAGTAGAACAGTGTTGACATCATCAATATCAATGTTAGTCCTTATGGCATCCCTATTTAGTCGTCTGTATGTGTGTCTGTGTTACTCACCACTGATGCTCCATAAACTGTCTTGCATAAATTAGATTTGTGTTGCTTCATTTGATATTTTTTATTTTTCCCAACACACCAAAAAGTCTGGCGAAAGAAGGGGTTTTCTGCTCTTTAGTCAAACTTCACTTCATGGACTTACTGGAATGACTGTAACCTCTACTTAGTTCAGCTGTTCCTGTTTACTGATGACTTGTCTTGTTCCACAGACCCGCTACATGGAGGGAAGGCACTGCCTGGCTGCTGCCAGTGTCATAGCAGGACTGGCTGGGGAAGTTCCCTCTGAAGCTGCTGCCAAAGAGAGTAAGTTCCCAGTAAACACATTAAATACACACATCCCTTATTTGCCATTACTGCTTCCGGGGATCTTTGACAGAGGAGGAATTTGAGCACATTGTTTTTTGAGTACACACATGGAAGCCTGTAATACTGAGTAAATTCATCTGAAGAAACATCTGACAAGCATCTGATGTAAATTGGTTGGGAAAAGCTGCATATCTATATCTGACTGTGTTCCCTCTGTAGGTGAGGTTGAGTATGAGAGACGTGAGCAACTTGGCCAGAAGAGGGCAGAAATTGGCAGATGTTGGATTAAGTACTGCCTCAATCTCTTGCAGGATGCTAAGAAACTCTTGGAGGTAAAGCCACACTTAAATGCATAAATCATCCATCAGTGATCCATTATTAATGTATAGAAAATATATGAATCTGTCTATGTGGATCTATCCAAATTTAAACAATAATTAATGAATAATTTGCATATTTTGCATATATATTTTTCCACAAAATGTCTTGCGACCATGATACAGAAAATAAATCGGCCTGATATCAGCGTTGTGGAGATATGTCATTACAGGTATAGTATGGATAGCTTTGAAAATTCCATCTAAATGCTAGCACTTTGTGCACAAATCTGAAAAGCTTTAACTAGAATTTTCAAGGCAATCCATCCTTGAAATGGCACATCTCCGCTAAGTATTAGGCTGAAATTTCTGTGTGATGGTCACAAGACATGTGGTGCTGTTAGGACAAGAAAAATGGACCCCGTGGTAAGGATGCTCCAGTGTATTCCATATCTATATCTGACTATAATTATTTTATATTATAAATTATATCAGTTGGTGCCTGATATGTTATTGGTACTTTCACCATATTTTTGAACGCAAACCACTGTGATGCTCAACTCAACATTTGAGTTTCACAATCTATTTGGCTGAAGGGAAGCTGAGTAGGCACTTTGTTTCATACAAATTGTCTTTTTGGCAAACGAAGGAAAAACAAAGTTCATCACCCTGACCTTGGTGGAACTTGGTGTTTCTAGAACATCTTCCATCTCGAAATGGAGCAGTCGACTAACTCATGCTTGATCACTTGAATCGACCCATAAGGATAACAAAAACCTGGTGACAGAGCTATCTACCAGTGTGACTTTTAAAAAAAAAATAACGAGTAACGATTCACCACCTGAAAAATGTATTGGAGTTAAAGTATTAAATTCATCAAAATTGTGTAGTGAAGTAAAAGTGGAAGTAGAAGAAAAAAAAATACTCCAGTGAAGTACAGATACTGCATTTTAGTACTTAAACGACTTAAAGGATAGCTCCGGTAAGTTTAAGCATAGCCCTGTTGCAGAAGGCTTCTAACAGCAACAGATTTTGCATGGAATGAAAGAATTTCGAATAGCATAGACCAAACGCGAACACAAAGCACTTTACATTGAGTCAAAGGTACCTCGGATCTTCCTTTCGGTTTCAAATAATGAGTTTCCATTGATTCAGTCTAAAATGCTTGTTTGCTTCTGTGTTCAGTCTATGCTGTTCCAAATCATTTTGTTCCACTCGCTAACTAGCGTATTTAGCAGGCTCGTTCAACAGGGCTATGCTTGACAAGACAAAATTTAAACAAACTGAAAGATATACAGACTCTGTGCCATTGTTTGTGAAGATTTGATGAAGTGATTCATCAACCCCTGATTGTTTTTTTTTTTGTTTGTTTGTTTTTTTTTTACTGCGATCATTTTTACATATAGGTCTAGAACAAAATGTGAATCCTTTAAAAGTCTGATAAAGACCATAACTCCTTTGCTTTGTGCTGCAGGACAATATCGGGGAGCTGGACGTGGACCGCCAGACCGAGCTGAGGCGTGCGCGCCGCAATGAAGAAGAGGAGCTGGAACGTGAGCGGAAGAGCACAGTACTCTTCAGCTCTAGTGACACCTTTGACTCCATCTGCGCGCTTGAGGACAAGGTGAGCTGCGCCTTCCCCCTGGACTTCGAAGAGGCTCGTGCCGTCTTCCTGGTGGGCCAGCAGTATGTGAACCAGGCCAAGGAGTACTTTGAGATGGACGGCCATGTGACCGACCACATTGAGATTGTGCAGGACCACAGCGCCCTCTTCAAGGTGCTGGCTTTCTTCGAAGAGGACCTGGAGCGACGCTGCAAGATGCACAAGAGACGTGTGGACATGTTGGAGCCCATCTGCAAGGATCTCAATGCCCAGTACTACCTGTTAGTCTGTCGGCAGCTTCAGTTTGAGCTGGCCGAGACCTACTACGAGATGATGGACCTCAAGCTGGCACTGGCCGACCGGCAGGATGATCTGGACGCACACACTATCAAGAAGTTCAACCACCTGTGTGCATCGTCCATGAAGTACTACGAGATGTTCCTAGACACAGCGCGCTCTCCTGAGGGTAAATTCCCCGACAAGCTGGACGATGAGATGCTGCGGCCGGCGTTAGTGGCCAAGTTCCGTGTGGCACGTCTTCAGTCGAAGCTCATCTCGACCAGCCCCACAGTTCAGATAGAGAACCTGAGCCGCTCGCTGGAGGCCTACCGCTTCGTGGTGGAGTACTGCCAGGAGCACCCAGAGGCGCAAGGCACCATGGAGACAGAGCTGGAACTGAGTGAGGAGATGGTTAACCTGCTTCCCATCAAAATCAACAGGATCCGGGCAAAGATGGCTGCTAACTGAAGCTCCTACCTTTAACGTAACCCCCACCTCATTTGACTGGAATTAAGAAAGTGCTTTTTTTTTAGTTCGTTCGTTGGGTTTGCACATTTAATTTGCACTGTTAAAAACTGTAACGTTGGGTTTTGTGTGCACTCTGGCCACAGCAAACTCATGGTGACACTAGTGGCTTTGTATTGCCACCCTTTGCCTTTTCCCAGAACTGACCCCTGAGTGTTCTTGACTAAAGCTCCTGTGTAACGTTAACTTGAACTGCTCATCTAACTATTAGATTTCCTTTCCCACAATGCTATTATCAGCATGGGACCAATGCAGTAGCCTATGAGAGACATTGTGCTTTGCTAATGCATGACTCCCCTTCTGTTTGGAGCTTTCATGTAGGCCTACCTGCCTATAAACACCGCTCATACAGATGTCTACAAAAGTATGTTGTCAATGCCATAATATTACTAAGTTGTGTTTTTTTTTTTGATGTAATAATTGTAGATACACTGAAATGAATGCTACATTAAACCGTGTGGTTAAATCTTGGTTCATGTAGTTGTTTGTGATTTGTTGTTGGTGTATTTTTTTTTTTTTTTTTTTAAAGCAGACATATATTCATATCCATAAACACTAAAGGAAGAGTTTTTCAAGATCTTTGCACATTGGTTTAGGAAGTGAGACGGAGACCAAGGTTGAATCAGAAGAAAGTGGTTTACTTGGCAACAAAACAAAAGTTCAACGCTCTTGACTACAGGGTGCTGGAGAATGCATTTTGACTCGCTTACAGAAAAACATTAGCTTTTATGTTACAGTATGACACTGACAGTTTCATTTCCGTTATCTGTCTCAGCAGATCGTGTCCGGGATGTGACAAAGTTCTCAACCTCCTTTAGTTGATTAGTTCTTAGCCATTAAACCTACAATTAAAGATATAACTAAAAAACAATGTTACTATGAGATTAATACAGTAATTACCCAGATTTAAGAGATAAACAGAACTATGATAGTCAAACTAAATTTCAGATCTCCAAAACTTCAACTATCTGACCCTAAGGCAAGAAACAACACTGACCAGCTCAAAGAGCATATATCTATTAGATACATCAGGGTTGGCCAATTATTTTGGCCGAAGGGCCACATTGACTTTTACATTTTAAGTCAGGGGCCAGGTGTTAACAGTCAACCAGTTGATGCCAGTAAATTGTCAATTCTTAAACCAGTAGCCCCACTTTCTTCAGTGGATTTGTATTTTGGGAAGGCTCCACAGGCAGTCTCTTGCTCCAGTCTCCTGCAATACATTAGCAGACACTACTGCCTTACACCAGAGTCGGTCAAAGAGGTTCACTTCATTTAACTCATCACTATCTCCCAAAGGTGTCTTTGTGTAACCTGTAAGGCACGTCTTCCACCACCTCCAAGATCTACTAGCTCCCAATCCCAAAACTCCTCACACAACTCCTCATAAGTCAGGGAGCCTGGAGGTGGAGGGTCAATTAGCCCAGGGGTCCTCAAACTTTATTGGGCCAGGACCCCTCATGGAGCCCAATCTTTTTCGCGGACCCCTGTTGATTGCAAAAAATAGCTGTTTGTTCTTTCGGAACAGTAGTATTTCTATCACCATAAGACAAGTTTATTTTTTGTAGCAAAAATTTTCACAGACCCCCTGGCAATGTGCTGCGGATCCCATGAGAACCAATGAATTAGCCTATTGTTTCCAAATAAGCATCACTATTTGTTTTTTAATGTGGCATTTAGTGTGGCAAAACAAAAAAAATAAACCAGCCCAGTTAACAACTTAATGAGATACTTTTGGATTTTTCTGTTGCTTGACAATAGACTGGAAATCAGTGTTAATCTTTGTGCATCCAATCCGCATCAAATGAAAAAGTGTGTCATCAGTGAACCTGTTTCTCTCCTTTGATTTAATGTGCTTTATTGTGGAAAAACTGCTCTCACAAATGTAAGTGATCCCAAACATGCTGTCCATTGACAGGGCAAAGCCTCTGAGGACAGTCTCCAAAATGAAATCCCCCTCTCATTGTGCTTTGCTTAAAAAACGGAAAAAAGCGGAAAAGCGGTGTAATTATAACGGATTTTTTTTTTTAATTATTTATTTAATCATACAATGAAATTAATAAATGTTCTAGGGGCCACACTGGGGCCGCAGGCGGGCAACATGTGGCCATCCCTGGTTTAGGCTATCTTGTCACCTTGGTTGTTATATCTCCCATCTTTTTTGTCATTTGACAAACATTGTTGAAAAGTAAGCTATTTAACTCATTCTGCAGAAAATCAAAGCACAAAGCACATTTAATTGCAGAAAAGGGTTTTTGCTTTTCAAAGTAAAATTTATATCATCAAGGTTTTTTTTTTTTTTTTTTTTTTTGCTCTTGTGTCAAAAGAGTTATAGACCAGGTAACCTGGGAAGGAGTTGACATTCACTCCATCACATTCTACTGCTGTAAGCTACTCTGATCAACAGAATTTTAATATCATGGATGAAACTGGTGTGACAACAGAACAGACACTCAAACAGATTGGCACAGAGAAAGGGAAGAAACTCAGCTTGGTTCTGATGTTGTCATGAAGTGCTGGCCATATTAAAGAAAACTGACCTTTCATGTGCTCAAATGCTGTAATAGGCTTGAACAAAACTGGCTTTGATATTGTGAAGTAACTTTAAATAAACCTTAAATCAGTCATTTAGTATTGAATTTGTCCAGCTTTTATACAGGATTAGAGTTTCGGAAATCAAAATACAGTTATACTTCAATGGCACAATTTACCCCAACATATTCTCTCCAAAGGCACAACTTTGTGCCACAAAACCACATTTGTTCAGACAGCTGTACCTCTTGAAGACTGTTGGATCCAAAGTCATTGTTTCCATGGATTTGAGAGGGCCTGGGATTAGTGTCAAAAGGTTCTTGTTTGTAGGGTGGAAGAAAGCAGATTTGGTAGCATTTTTATGTGAGCCTGCAAGGACAGCTTAGAGTGACACTTACTTCTGCAGATGGCATGATGGGCATTGTGACGGATAATCTGGCCAAGAGGTCATTTCATTTTACATATAGTACGTACTTTAAGTAAGTCTGTGCTTGGTGTTGCATCCCCAGAAATGACCATGGTGTTTCCCCCAATAGACTTTTGTTTCCTATGAGCCGACAGCAGAGGGGGCAAGCATAATGCACTATAAATGTTTCAAATGTGAGTAGGCTATGTCTGCGCAGTAGGAAAAATGACACTTCACTTTCACTTTCCTATTGAAGGAGTCTTTCAAGAAGCCATCAAAAGGAGTCTCTCCTGCATGCTCAAGTGCTTTTGTTCAGTTAACGGAGCAATGCTAATTTCAGACCGACGGACTCCCTCTGTTTCCCCTATGGTGTTTCTGCGGAAAGCACCACAGGTTCCTCTTATTACAGATGTCCATGGGATGCTGTCAAACTGTCTCACCAACACGTTGATGCAATTTTTAGCTATCTGATAGCACTGCAACTCATCAGGTGCTTTTACCTCGTGTGTTGTACTCACACGGACTTCCTTGTCCTAAAGCCAGCCCAGACCTTTAGCCAAGTTATGAGCACATCTGCAGTGCATTATTTAGTCAGTGTTTTGGTTGGATCTTATCCATTTCAATGAAATGTGTTGGAAGTTGAAACAGGTATATTCACCTGTCAATGCTTATGTCATTTTCTTTTTTCTGTTCTTGTGAAACAAATCTGATCTGCCCAGAAAGCCCCTAGTCACAGTTCCTCACTGAAACAAATGTTCTTAAATGTCTTGAGCCTATTGTGAGGTAGGCTGAGTAGGGTTCACTCTCTGAGAGAAATTAGAATAGGCTATAATATAGAGCTGCTATATTTCCTTGAGAGATTTCATTATTTTCATTGAATATGAAAATCTGTAAGGTCTGGATGGGTCATTGTTATGGCCATTCTGCCCATTAGTATTCTAGTACTGTAGATGGGGAGAATCGGCACACTCAGATAGCGTTAGTTATAGAGTTAAGCATTTCCTGATAACCCCCATGCACAGCACACCGAGTGCTCATTACACTTAATCAGATCGCAGTTCATCTCACTTCCTCTCAGAGATAGCTACAAATACTGCAGCATGTTTTTATCTGTAAAAGTGTGCATATGTGTGTTAAGAATTGACTTGCTTTGATATATGCAGGGTAAAGTATATGCAATCTTTTAAATTGCACCTTTACAAGTACACAAAAAATAAAAACAAAAACTGGCACCTTTTTCCTGTAACAAAAAAACATTGTGACTAAGAACACAAATCAGATAATCATGGGTGGTTGCTCTCACATGCAAAATTACAGGCTCTGCATGTTCCTTGCTTGGTCATCATCACACTGAAATTGCAGGGGTGCACAGAGTGTGGATGAAACGGTGTACTAGGTCATCCTCAGAGAGTGACAGAAAGATGATCAAAAACCAAATTTCACCTGTATAAACTGCATTTAAAAAACAAATTTCACCTGCATGAACTGCATTTAGAGTAAGGGATTACAGTCTGTGTTGTTCTTGGCCTGTATGAAGCTGTTCATCAAACCATGCTTTTTTGGATTTAATCAAACCCAACCAAACCACAATGTACTACTTTTGTTATTGCAAAAGACATAGTATATTCATGGTGTACTTGTTAGCTTGTGCAAGACATTAACTAAGAAAATGTGAGAACTGACAGAAGTGCCACAGTTGAGTTACAGGAACTTGTGATGGCCGCAAAGCTTTTCTGGCTCAAGAGATGCTCACAACACACATTTATGGTGAAACCTTTGGGGCGTAACCGAAATGTGTGTGTAGATTCACAATTCTCTTCTTTTCCTGTACACATATCATGCAAGTCTATAGAGCTGTCAGATTATACAACTAACTGATGTATTTATAGAACCATGGTCAAATGGGTACCATTTACCTCACACATATTTGTCATTGCCATCAACTACCTGCTTATTAAAAAGCACATTATTAACATACAAGCTATTTGCAGTATAAATGACTACCTTATTCGGCACAACCCTATTCTCCCCACCGTACAGCTTAACTAAGAGTTTCTGTAGAATTACTGCTAAGTGTTCAGTGCACGCACACACATCTGTGTGTTTCTTGTAAAAAACGAACACAACAATTACTTCCTATTAACACTTTGATCAAGCAGCCAGGTTGTTTTAAATTGAGCTATAAAATAAATGTGATTGACTACTTTTGTATGGGGAAGAAACAATCATTCAGAGTTATTCTAAATCATAAAAAGACAAACTGAAAAGAAAAAATCCCATTTGTAATCATTTTAATGACCAGGTTGCATCTCTACAGTTTACATTAACTGCAATAAAGAAATGGCGACAGATACCGCTAAACGCCACTAAATAAATTAAGTCTTTCATAGCAATGTACAGTTTTAAAGATATTATCATGTGTTATCACAGGCCACCATTGGTCCCTGGGCCGCACTTTGAGAACCTATGCTCTAAATCAAAAGATGTATTTTGTACCCTAACACTTGTTTGCGGTTTTGTTCCTCACGGTAACTTAAGCACGTTCAGATCATAATTCGTACAACAATTTACTGACTTACAAATTACATTAACATTGTACTGGGTAGAATAAGGTCATGCAGAATAACTACCAAGTGATTTGTAATGGCTTACAAATGGCTATGTGTTATCAATTTGCATGTCAATAAGCAAGTGGTTAATAGTGGTTAAAACAGTGTTTTAATAGTGGTGTAATAGTTGCTGTAATAATTACCTCCGCCAAGGAGGTTATGTTTTCGCCGGTGTGTGTGTGTGTGTGTGTGTGTGTGTGTGTGTGTGTGTGTGTGTGTGTGTGTGTGTGTGTGTATCTGACTGTGTACAAGATAACTCGAAAAGTCCTGCACTTTTCGGACAAATTTTCTGACAACGTATGAATTGGGACAAGTAAGAACTGATTCGATTTTGGTGGCGATCTGTGATCCAGAACACCATCTGTGACCACATTGTCTTGGTGGAGATCTGCGCTCTCTGAGCTAGTTTTTTGAAGAAACTCACCTAACCTTTGACCTAAGACCACCCTGACAAAGGAAGACTAAAACAAAATGGAGAAAATGTCATTATCTACAATGTTTACATGTACAGTATATCCTTTTACAAATGAGAATACATAGACTATACTGTTTAATCTGACTAATCAATTAAGACCAGAAACAAATGATAGCAAACCACTGATGGTCATATTCAGGGGATTCAGCGTCCAGTGCTCTGAAACTGTACTGACGGATCAGACTGCTGGTCTGACCTCTGGATGCACTTTGTTTAGACTTTAAACAACTGGCTCTACCTTCAGTCTATGTTCACCCACTGACTGCTTGGGCAATGTGAAGCCTCAGTAGCCTATAGTGAAGTTTAGTGGGGAATGTGAATCCTTCAGTAGCCTATACTGTAGTGAAGTGTAGTTGGGGAATGTGAAGCCCTCAGTCGCCCCTACTGTAGTGATATACACCATTGAGCAGAGCCACTATGTCAGCACTAGCCTGTCTACTGAAACTGTGGAATAAACAGTGAAAGTGTAATGCATCTGTCTGTTTGGCTTCCCACAAAGAATTCCCGTTTGGCTGGAATGGATAGTCTTACTCCCTTTCCCAGCATGGAAAACATGTCCTGCTGTGAAAATACTTGTGGTTGACACCTAACTGTTCATTGTCTTCACTGTGTGAGTTTGGGCGAACGCGCAGCTTGCAAAATACAACTGTGCTACCTACAGTACTACTCCTGTTGTGTTGGATTAGAGGCCTCCGCTGTCACTACTGTCAGCATAGGTCATCTGACCGTGAGCTCTTCACATTACTGTAATGACCAAAAGCTAAGGAGAGTCCAAAGGGTGACAAACACACCAAAAAGCTGCCTGCGTGTTGTCCATGGCTGCATGCATCATCATGCGAGCAACATTTCACTTGGGTTTTGAGCAGCAAACTATTCTTTTAATTCAAGATTGAGGAATGGATTTAGACTTCCAAAGTATTCTTTTTGCCTCATTGTTGGGTGAAGAACGCAGGTTAACACCAAAGTTGAATCAATCTTTTGTGTTTTTTAGAACCTCTATAAATGACGGCTTTAATTCGAAGGAAAAGTGAAAGAATAAGCAGCAGTGTTTCTTCATATCTTGGCGACTTTAACTATTTAAGCACATTATCAATCCCACGTAGAGTGGGCACTGCGCAGTAATAACAGTTAGAGCTCCACCATTCTTGTTACAGTACACTGCCTTATTTAGTATGCTCCTTCTCTTCATGTCGGGGGATTTCCATTAGAATACACATAGCTAGAGGAAAATGAAAACGAGTGAGTCATCCATTATCATAATTCTATTCTGTTGCAGCAGGTACATGATGTGACATGCATCTATGCATCTGAAGAAACTGCAGTATTGGGAGATGTAAAGCCCGTTTGTTTTGACATGTTTCATATTATGTAAATAACACTGTGGCCCACCCATCCGTGAGTCTTGTAATGGAACCTGTTAGAAGAAGCTGTGCCCATGATGGTGCTGGAAGAACACTTGCTGTATACAGAGACCTGAGAGACAGGATCTGTTGGGTGCTTATGCGTGGGGAGGCCAGTGTCACTTCCTGTGGGATGATGAGTACACCCACCAAACCACTTCCTGTCATATTTCACTGCTTCTATCAGCTGAAAACAAACTCAACTCAAATTCAACAGCCAAAATGACATGTAGCCTACACTATCATCTCTTCTTAACACAGAGTGACCATAGTAGCCAAATGATTTGGGGATATTAACTATTGTAGCCTATATATCTATTAGATTTCAATTCCTGATTTTATTTTATTTTACTCATCATCATGTTATTATTGTTATTCAGGAACTAAAAGTAACTGTTAAGTTAATGTAGATCATTGACTCAACTTTGAGTGTGTCAGTCACTTACTAAACGTCATTTCCAACCTGTATACTTTCCCTTGTGCTCAGTATCTAGGTTCTAGGCCATGCATATAGGTCATTGCATTATGACACCATTTAGCATTGAGAACTGCACAAAAGTTTCCAATAGCGTAGAGTACCTGTCACAGAAACCCATTCTGTACCATTTTAAACCTGCTGAGGCTGCAAATGACTGCCATCCATAGAGAAGCAGCCAAACCAAGATCTGGCTCCGTTTCGATTGTAAAATTGAGCTGGTGTGTTTAGGCACACATAATGACAAAGCTGTAACACTTGGGTTTTTTCCCTCACTGTTGTCATCATTATAGACCTCACTGTATTTCAAAATATACTGTAGAGGAAAACAATGCTGTTGTTTTAGTTTGTTTGTAAGATAGAAATAGAAATGGCATAGTTCCCGCTACACCTTCAAAACCACTTATTTAAAAAGTACAGCACTGCACATGCTGTGTATTTACAGACCCTTCCATACTATTTTTTTTTAAATCCGAAATAGAAACGTTAAAGAGTGTGAGTTTAATGAATAAAGAAACAAAAATGAATCAAACTGAGGCTGGGCCTGGGAATCGAAAGCAGTCCCTGTGGCTGAGTGGAATTTTAAAATAGTGGGCCCAGAATTAAGTGAGAACCATGCCATTGTGTCTGGTTTATGACAGCTGATGTCCTGTTAGTGAATTTTAATTCAGTTGAAAACAATCACTGTCTGCTGGTGTGGTGACCAGCAAATACCACAACAAAGAGAGCATCTCGCTCTATGGGAATACAAAATTCAACCCACCATAAACAGCAGACTTGCTCTTTACTTAGGGCCAGCATCACATTTACTCTCCCAAAGAAGACATAGCCTACAACTGTATGCTCATGTGCATTAGAGCGCTTTCCTAAATACTGCCTGTTAAATCAACAAACAATAAACTGAGACCTTAATTTTCATGAATTTTATTCTACTGGTCCATGGCAATGCATAACGCAAGCACAAATTTTGTAATTTCCTTTGGGGTAAAATACAGAATCTCTACCTACCTAACTAAGCGTTTGCAAGTATAAAGCATGACAGTTAAGATTAAACACAACAGTAAACGACACATAACCGCACAATGCAGAACTGATGATTTTACTAGGTCTACTCTATGTTTGTAAATAAAGTCTTTAAAGTGTATTGAGTCATGCTGTACTGTAGTCCTACAATACCACTTAAATGGAGAAGGCCGTGTATGCACTCAGAATAATGTAGCCCATATGCATACAGTAGATTCATGACCTCCAGGTCAAACAGCTTTAGTAATCCAACACTGCATCCCTGATTACACCACTGCGCTGTTGATGCAGCCAGACTTGCATTCGTTTGACTTGGCCTTTAGGATACCACCTAGGACGCTGCTGTGTCTGTCTGTCTGTCTGTCTGTCTGTCTATCCGTCAGTCTCCATGGCAGCCTGAGCCAGTGAGCATGCATGGCAGTGGGATGGAAGCCTCAGAGGTTGTAACTCCAGTGATTTGTGATGTGGTCTGACTTGAGTCAGGGCCTCACGCATCAGTGTTGGCTTTGGCCAGACAGGGTCCCCCTCCCACCTCCCCTTTCCCCTCCCCACCCTTCCGCCCTCTTCTCCTCTCCTCCCCTCCAAATATTTGGAGACATTTTGTCAGGGGCCATAAACAGCATTGCTAAGGGCAATGTAGGAAAGGTTGTGTGGTTCCTGTAATGCTATTCAGCTATTCTTAATAACGGTCTTTATTTATTTTGAAAGAAAAAAAAATCTCTTCATGTGATGGGTACTCTGGACATTTCCAAAAGAAGAAACAAATAGGCCAAAAAAAACTATTAGCCTAAGTAAACTAGGAGAAGCTTCTTATTACTTTAGACTGATACCACCCCACCAACAAAATAATCCCCTCACACTCGCTGTCACATTCCATCACAACTGATAACAAGTGTCCTTAAGTGGGCAGCGGACAACTTCAGTTACCAAAGTGAACATGTGATTTCCCACCATCTATCCATACGCAATTAACCAAGAGACTAGGCTATCCACGCCGGTTTCAGGCAGAGTACTTTCCAGTACGGATGTGAACGTATTGGCTAACGAAGACGTCGTCGGCTGATTTCAGGAAACAATGACGCATATGGGCAGGGTCTTCAGGGGTATTATTGTACAGTGCGAATGATTTGGCCAGACTCAAGTCGTACTAACTGTTTCGCTTGTTCGTGCGCGATTGGTGGAATTTATCATGGCACAGTTTGGAAAATGGGTGATACTGGCCGCTTTATGCTTTATCGGTGAATCAGTACTTGGTAAGCCATGTAAAATATATTTAAATAGCTTAATTAGAATGAAAGCTGTTTTTTTTCTAGAATGAATTCGTTATTATAGTGTAGAATATTACGCGCGCAACTGCTCAAAAGTAAAGAATCAATGACGGTAGACACAGAGATTAAAAGATGAACTTTTCCGTTATATGTGCCCTAGTCTCGATGATATTTGGTTCAGGGAAGCGCAGACACCCACGCGATAGGTAAACGTGCTTGTCCCGCGAATAAACTTCACTTGAGTTGTGTTGTTGAACCACTGTAACTCTAAATTCATCTCCAGTGATTGTGTGCGATGGTTTGTTAAATATTTTAAGTAAAGGATCTGGAATGGTTTTATTGGCTAACTTCTGTTTTGAATTTGGAGTAGGGTAATCATACCTTTCCAAGATTCAGTGTGTCATATCTGTGTTTGCGGAGATTAATTTTTCTTTCTTATCTTGTTATAGGAGCCCCTACTAAAGGAAGGTATATGTGGCTAAAATGTCGTCCAGATGGCAAGAATTCAAATTGTATTAAAGAGAAGGGGCCTATGATTAACCTGGATGAATTCCCCAATACACCAAAACGTCTTCCTTCAAGTGCAGTTCAAGACATGTGAGTAAACTGAGAGATTACTAAAACGTTCAACATTGTATTTGGTTTCATGTTATAATTAATTGTATTAACCTGAACGGATCAAAAGCTATTTTACTTTGCAAATCAATTTTGTTCCCCAATATATTGCCTTATAGGTCAGCATATTCTTACAGTCCAGTGTTTCACAATGTCATGAAATCTGAATGCTCTCCCTAACAAATATATCAACATGAATCATGTATTTTTTGTAAAGCAACCCTCAAAAAACAAAAGGGGAAGTGGCACTATTGATTTTCTAAGATGAACATTTTGGAGCTATGATAGCCTAATTGAAATTTTATTTAGGCCTTCAACATCCAAATATTTTTGATATATAATATAAATGTTTCTGATCAAAGCAGAATAATATTATACACAGAGTAATAAAATTGTAGGCTACAACAAACAGCTTCCTCTGGTGGTTAAAAGAGATGTCAACTTTAGGGGGCGGAAGTCACTTTTGATCCAATCAGTCTTGGGTCATATGTGTGTTGCTTCATGTTGGCTGTTAGACCTCAATCCTTGGTTGTGAAATACAGAAGAGATTTAATACAGCTCAACTAATGCAGAATGCAGAGTCACCCAAATCCAACCATTAGTGTCTATAGATCCTTTAACTGTCACAAGGGCCTCATAGAGAAAGTTTCCATGACTTGGAGATGTGGCTCACACCACAGTTCTGTGTTTAGGTGTCAAACACCTGTCTCATTACTGGCTCAACAAATATAGTTGGTTTAGACATCTGCTTGTAGGTTTTATCTTCCTTTACACTTGGATGTCTTCATTTAGTGCTTTATTCCAGTGGATCTGAAACGGGATGAGTTCATCACATGGCAACCTTTTACTTCAATTGAGTACTCACGCCTCACATCTCTTACTCAGGTTTAAACAGGCATGGGCTTTCATTGATATAGAATTATTTTTGATTTAATATGTCTATTGCCCAAGGCAATCTGTTATGTTCACAGTAGTCTGAAAACATTAGTAGTAAAAGTGATTTAAAAGGCATGAGATTTCATATGAAACTGGGGCCAACTGTAAATTACTGACTCAGAATAAGATGCTTTGGTTTGGTAAAGCAAGTAGTTATCCACTTGGCAGAGATCTTTAGCCAGTATGGTCAGGAGTGCAAAGTTTATTTTTAACTCCTACACAGAAAATTTAAATTGAATAAAAAATGTGTTTTAATTGGAGCAGCACATGGATTAAATTGACTTCCACAATTCTAATTGAACACAGTGCACAATTGAAATAGTGTTGCTCACCACAGGAAGTGCTGCTGGTTCCTCTCATGCATGCCTGAGGCCCAGTATGGCCCCACATGTCTTCACACAGAAGGATTGTATAGGCCGTGGGATCCGCCTTGGGCCTTTCACTGTAGATTCACACATTTGCTTTTGTCCAACACCCTCAAAAGGTTTAGACTGTGTCTAGTTTTGGTCATGCAAGGCAACAGGCCCGGGAGGGCGGAGAGCCTTGGGGTAGGGGTTGGGGGGGGCTTAAGAAACATTCCCTGCGGGCTGTATGAAAAATCACAGGAAGGGCCAAGAGGATGTCGACTAACCCCCGAATGGCCCTGCGCTTCTGTTTTTCTTGCAGACTGCCAAAAGAGACTGGCCTGCAACCAGAGGAGCAGTCGGGCGACAATGCCGAGGCTGGAAAGCACATTCCTGCCTTCCTGGACCGTGGCTCCGGAGACCCGTTGGATATGGACAGCCTAATGCAGAGACAAGAGGAGAGCTCTGGCATGGAGGAGGGCAGCGCCGACATTGATTATACCAAATTTGTCTACCCAGACACAGTGCCTTACTGGGAGGAGTATGAAAATAACATGATACAGTAACTTCCTTGATAAAACCAGACAGGTTGCTTTTATCATACCTGTGTTTGGTCACATACAGTAAATTTCAGCAAAAAAAGCGAAAACCCCTCAGGAACAGATCATGTCAGTCAGTCATGTTCAAATGATTTCATCTCAGATCATCTTGTTCTGATGCCAGTTACCCTAAACCTGTAATTCGCCACTGAGCTTTTTATACTATACTGAGGACACGTGGATTTGCATACGCTATGTTATACCCACTGTACAGGATTTCCATAAAGGGTGTATTTGTAGCTTGCCACTAAGGCATGTCAGGGTATCTTATTTGATCTAAGTACCCCATAATTATGGCCATATGTTCTTGTATTCAACAAAATATGCACTTTCCTGCAAACCAAAATTGTGATAACTATAACTGATTAGATATACCTTATGCCTTAAGTTAGGTGTTCATCTTTTGCTAGCAGGTTTTATCTTATTTTTATTTTTTTTTCTTGTTTATTTTGTTTCTAAGTTACAACTTATAGACTACATCATTATTGAGTAACATATCTTTACACCTATAAGTAGGCCTATTGTTACTTAGAATTTGCCAGTATACATGCGAGCATCTTGTTGTCAAAAGTTAGTGCAGTATTTCCTGAATAATGTATATTTTTCACACACTGTCACAGTATATATGGAAGAAAACTATGCAGTCAAAATGAACTGTAAGGGCACTTTAAAGGTTTAAAGATAGTTTAATTTGACTGGGATTTTACTTTAATGAAATGGTCTAAATGTTGTGAGATTTTACTTTCCCATTCTAATGATTGAAAACATCTAATAAATTGTGTTGACCCTCAGTGCATGCCTCTGTATTTTTACTAACAGTTTTATGGTTTGTAATATGCAGGTAAACTCTTCACCATTTAATTTTTCATGTAACAATTACAAACATATCCAAAAAGAAAGCAGTTACGATTCACTAAGAACAAATGTAGCGTTTTATGGCCTATTTTGGCCTTTCACCAATAATAAGGCTTTTAGTCTCAAGAACAGTCACAAAAATAGCTCTTCCCGCTTCTGAGCATTATCTCACTCAGTGTGAGTATTATCTCTTCACTATGCTTCCTGAGTTCTGGCTTTTTCACTGAAAACCAGCAAGTAGGCGCAGAGATAACACTGTCAGCTTTTAAAGGACATGCTATTTCTTACACAATAAAAAAGCATGAAAACTAACATCTTGGCCATGACATGCCGTTGAACTTGAGTTCACATCACCAGGGTTTCATGTTCCATTCCAAAATTCCATGGTACATTGCTGTGAGAGTTTTGACCACATGTCATAAACTGAAAGAGATTTTTGTGCACCACTGGTGCCATGACCAGCCGTTTGTAGCTGTCACTGATTATCTGTCTAAAGAATCTTGTAACTTGTTTTGACTTGCAGTAGCTTGTGCAATCATTCTCCTTGCGATAGTGATAGCGAAATGAACAAGCCATTTTATTCACAAAAAGGCATGTGAATGCCTTCAAGGCATACTAGTCTGTAGTTTCCTTACTATTGAATGACATATTACTCATGAATCACAGGGAGTGTGAGTTTCATGATCCCAGAAAAATCTTCCCAAGATGGTCCAAGATGTGTGTGTGTGTGTGTGTGTGTGTGTGTGTGTGTGTGTGTGTGTGTGTGCGTGTGTGTGGTGGGAGTAGGTGGTAAATAAAGTAGTGCACACAAGTCTATAGAACTGAGTTAGCCCATTAACCTATATTCCGTAGCCCTATTCTAACCGTATACTTACAATTTCAACTTCATCTCTGTTTAGCCTGTTTTCAGCATGTCATGAGACATCATGAAATTAAGATAATACATAATAAAAAAAAAACAGTTCGCCAACAGTCCTAACAAAGCCTCCAGTCCAATAGTAGTCTGAGAGAAACTGGTCCTGCTGATGGTGGATTTTGGTCTTCTAGGACTTGCTAAAAGCAGAGCTACATCATATGACAGTTCCTCAAAGTCACATGATGAAGTGGGCTAGGCTGCACTTTGGTGCTTGTGCACTTCCGTAAAACATACAGCAAAAAGAAATGATTCCGTCAAAATAAAAGCCAGCATATCTGTATGTGGATTTGACTGAAGACAGCCAGAAAAACCCTACAGCTTTAGTCCAGAATAACACAGCAAAATATTCACTCTGAAAATGAGATCCATTGTCTCTGTTCTCTACAAATAATAGTTATTATTTCTCCACATATGCCTTTCCTGGGTAATGAGTGAAGGAAGGAACAAAATTGTCAGTAGACTATAATTGTCCATCTTGAGCAATCCTCAAATTTGCCCCATCAGTACCACTCAAGGGCATTAATAAGTATCATTATGTACTGTATGTTGACCAGGTGTGCCTACAGCAGGGGTGGGCAATAATTTTGGCTGAAGGGCCACATTAGATTTTAGATTTTGACTAATGTCTGGGGTGTTATCAGTTGATGAAGGATGATGCCGATAAATTGGCAAGTCTCAAACCAGTAGCCCCACTGCTTCAGAGGACACGTTAACATGCAGGGTTAAAAGGGGAGGGGGTTGTATTTCATGAATACAACAAATTTGTATATATGTAAATGTATAATCTATAATCTAAGTCACCTTGCCTTAATTGAAAATTCTATTTTGGGAAGGTTCCACAGGCTAGATTAAATAGGTCAGCCCAATAGCCCAAGGCCGTACTTTGCCCACGTCTGGCCTACAGTTACAAAAATTTGATCAGGGCAGCTCTTTTTCTTCTATCAGCCTAGCCTGGTATATAGCTCCAACAAAACTTCCAAAGCTGATTATATTTTATATTAAAAGGACACATTTTATGTATTGCGAGTTTTTTGCAATCTCATTTATGCCTAAATTTGTAAGGAATCACTTGCAATACAACAGTTATCTATTTTGATGTGTACCATAAGGGTAAACAAATTAAACAGCCTCAGGCCTATAGCCTCAAGCCTATACACCTTGTAGATTTAATATGCACTAGGTCAAGTCCCACTTTTTTCCACACCAAGGACAATGCAGAGACCTCTAGGCAAGTATTTGTGTTGTATTAAAATGAATTGATTTTCAGTATAGGCCTACACCCACAGAGCTTTAAAAGTGCATCTCAAAAGTTAGCATTCAATTTCATTCAGCATAGACTTTTCACAAAATGTTTGTTGCAAACAAATACAGTAGGTCTATCAGGACCTATCAGATAGCTCTATTTCTGTGGATAATGGCTTACGAGCAAAGTAGGCCTACTAATTATTGCACAATTAAATGCAAACATCTGGGCTATGAGATGGTACATAATATTGTAAGCCAAAGCAGTGTTGGGTCTATTACAGTCTGCACTGCACTCTGTGGTGGAGAGGCCAGGGAACCCAATCACAGATTTATTTTGAGCCAAAGCTAACGCTACCAGGATGAGCATTTTCACAATTTGACACCCATTGAGTCATCATGAATAGGATTGCATTAAATCATCATTAATTTATATTTTAGGTATGGGCTATAGCAAGGGTGGTCACACTTTATTTTGCTGGTTTTCCTTGATGAAAAGCCTACATGAAGAAAAATAATAACATCTGCCGTCTAACTTTTATTTTGAAAAGCATATTGACGCAAGTCTTCCCAGTGTTTCCTCAATTCGCAGTCAATGGAATTGCTGTTCAATCATCTGTGGAGTCGAAGAGATATCCTGGACAGATTTTAAACGGGTTGAAATGGTGAGTCACAAATAACTTACAGGAACATAAATAGAAAGCTTTCAATCGAGTGTTCATGCATGGGACATGGCAGAGCAATGATAACAAAATCATGTCAGACATTAGCTTGCAAACCAACGCAGTTTGCCCAGCCGATTAGCATGCTAACAGGCGAATAGCTTGCTGCACAGCTATCCCGTTTGATTGCAAGGCCAGGGAAGTCGGACAGAAGCGGACTTGTTTTGACGGGTGGAATGACTTGGGATAAATAAAATGTATGTTTACGGCAATTTTCTCACATATTTGTAATAGTGTAATTTACAAAGCAATCGCAGTTCTTGTCAAAAGATTATTGTCGTTACCGTATAATTAGTGCCCGTTTGTGCCACAAGAAAACATGTGATGTAAATGGATGGAGCTAACGATATCGCTACATTCTCATGCACTGGTCTGAAGCGGATGTCTAGCAAGCCCTATTTTTGTTTCGGCAAATTTGCATAACATTGCTCACTGAACGTCACTGTAATGTTAAACACATCCTGCACTGCTGCAAATATTGGATTGATTGGTATTATTTCACTATGGCAAGTTTGCCTTCAGACTAATAGAAATGACAGGCATGTAAGGTATTCTTAATAGTGGGCAGATGCCTTTTAAATAGCCAGGGTGTTAATGTTGAATAACATAGACCTTTAAATATTTCTCAGAGTTTCCTGGGAGGCCTGTTCGGTCCAGTGTGTGAAATTGATGTCGTGCTCAATGATGCAGAGACAAGGAAGACGGCGGAGCTCAAGACTGAAGATGGCAAAGTGGAGAAGCACTATTTGTTTTATGACGGGGAGTCTGTTTCAGGGAAGGTAGGAAAAAAAAGCTGGTGTTGTCAAAAACCATTCATCGAATTGCCTTATATTCAAAATAGTAAGGTAATGGTACATAATTGTGTCATACCGGCACTGGTAGAGTATGCAAGTACATTTTCTTCATCGCAAGTGGAAAACAAGGGAGAAGTTTTTTTGTTGTTGTTGTTAATTCTCCAAAAAGTGGAATGGGAAATTGCTTTACCTCTCATGTCATGGATAAAGGTATACACCTTGGAAGGTTAATCAGTTTTGTGTTTTGGCCTATATATTTTTAACTTACATGTATGTCATTTGTCATTGTGATTACAAGGTCAATCTCAATGTGAAACAGACAGGGAAGAGGCTAGAGCATCAAGGCATCCGGATCGAGTTTGTTGGCCAGATAGGTGAGTGTGGAAGTTGTTTTTTTTTTATTATTATTATTTATTATTCTTATCATTGTTCGATTTTTTAAAAAATAATTACGACCATGTTTCACTGTGCAATTTTCAATGAGAAACAACTCAGTTGTTCACCAGTGCTGGCATAAGAGTTCCTTGTCTGGGATTTTTCTCTAATTTAGTTTGGCAGTAGAAAGCTTAGCTTAGCCATGTGCTGGTCATGTGAAAGTACAGAAATGTGGAACAGCTCAGTATTCAAAAATAATACACTAATGTTCTGGAACCTGCTCTTTGATGTAGAAAATAACCAAGTGGAATTTGTTGAATTCATTGGCTACAGAAAAAAAAATGTAAATTCTGTGTGCCCAGAACTCTTCAGTGACAAAAGCAACACCCATGAGTTTGTGAACCTTGTGAAGGAGCTGGCCCTTCCGGGCGAGCTAACGCAGAACCGAAGCTATGACTTTGAGTTCATGCAGGTGGAGAAGCCATACGAGTCCTACGTAGGAGCCAACGTCCGTCTGAGGTCAGTGGATATGTTCTGAAATAGACATGGCATTTCTGCTAAGATTATTTAGGAAAGACTGGTTTGAAATGGTTAAAAAAAAACAAAAAACATGTGGATGGATGCGTCATGGATGATTGTTGACGAGTGTCATTTTCCACAGATACTTCCTTAAAGTTACAATAGTGAGAAGACTGTCAGATTTGGTGAAGGAGTATGACCTCATAGTTCATCAGCTAGCCACCTATCCTGACGTCAACAACTCTATAAAGATGGAAGTGGGCATTGAGGACTGCCTGCACATAGAGTTTGAGTACAACAAGTCCAAGTAAGCCCTCAGCTCTGAGCTTTGGTTATGTAATCCACATTTACTGAGCATTGTAGTCTGAACCCAACCTCATTTTCTGCCATTTTTAGCTCTAGCTTAGCATATGCGCTGGAATGTAAAGTAGCCAGATATCAACTCTTTGGCTACATTACATTCCAGTGCCTATGCTAAGCTAAAGCTAAAATCTGGGTTGCCAGACTAGGAAAACGCATGCACTGAGACCAAAATTCTTTTACCGACATATGTAGGTGGATTATTCCTTTAAGTCTTGAGTCATTAAAAACAATCCAAGTCAAGTCTATGACTGATCCAAGTCAAGTCCAAGTCGAGTCCACATCACACGCCTAGCCCATCATCACACATAGGCAACATTATATAAAAAAACAAAAAAACATTGATTGCTGATAGTGCCAAGATGTAGGATCTGAGTCTATTTATGTCTCTGTACCTTTATACATTTATGCCTGTGGTTTTCTTCTAATTTAACCAATTTGTATTTAATATTATGTTTGAGAGACATGGATGCATTCATGTTCTAGGCCAGGGGTGGGCAATTATTTTGGCCGAAGGGCCACATTGGCTTTTAGAGTTTGATTAACGGGCCGGGTGTTAACAGTCAACCGATTGATGCCGGTAAATTGACAAGCCTCAAACTTTCTTGAACACATGGTTTTAACCTTTTTAAGGGGGGATAAAAGGGGGGATTTGTATTTCATCAATACAACAAATGTGATAATTCAGGCCGATAATCTGAAAGTCACCTTGGCTAAAAGAGAAAATTAATTTTGCGAAGGCTCCGCGGGCCGGATTTAATTGCTCAACGGGCCGCATGTGGCCCCCGGGCCTTAGTTTGCCCAGGCCCGTTCTAGGCTATTCTAAGAATGCCAGTAAGGCTCTAGAAAATGTTTGGAAAGTTTTGTAATTCCTCTTAGATTCCTGTGATATTTTCAGCCTGCGTTTCCAAACGGGACCAGGAACAGAAGCAGCCAAAACAATACAAGAAACTAGCGTTGAACAGCTGAAGCTGATTACAATAGAATGAGAGATGGAGCTAAATTAATTAGTTTGTGAATAAATTAATTTGTACTGTGCTGTTGTTTTGAAATGTTAACTTTACCAAGGCAGATGGTGACTTGAAAACTTTTAAGTTGAGCAGAATGCATATCGCTAGCATTATGGCTATGCAAACTTGTAGTTGAACACAATAAACACATAAGCCCAAGTTCAAGTCCTAAGTCATCAGTAAGCAAGTCTAAGACAAGACAAAAGTCGAGTATTACAAGCCTGATTAATTGCTGCTGGCTTGATGACAAAGGAAAGATCCTCAGTCATTAACATGTTCTGTGCTGGTCAGTGTTGCATTTCAGACATATTCAGAGTTATTTTAGGATGATCACTACACAAAATTACAGAACTGAACTGACCCATTTGTGTCATGTCCTCAGGTACCACTTAAAAGATGTTATTGTGGGCAAGATCTACTTCTTGCTTGTGAGAATCAAGATCCAACACATGGAACTACAGCTGATAAAGAAAGAGATGACAGGCATTGGTAAGATATAGAAATGTGTCCCTGGCTTTAGAAGCGAGCAACTGTGTCAGCTGTAAGAATGTCTTCCTCCCTGTAAATAAACACTATTATTTATTATTGTTCTATTACTGTAAATACAACATTATGTGCTAGTTTCCTGTACAGATGAAAGGAAACAGAAAATATCCTCTGAAGTAAACTTCACAAGTGTGACTGACATTTATCCATGCCCAAAAAGCTGCTGTAGCCTAATGTACTATCAGGAGAGGTCTGATTAATTGCTCTAAAATGTAACCCATTAAAAGTCCCTGATTTATATTATTGTGTTTGTTTTGTTTTGATTGTGATTTTCTTTTGGTTAAGTTTTTTTTGACATGACCAACTACTATTGCTTCTTCTTCCTCCCAGGTCCCAGTACAACCACAGAGACGGAGACTGTTGCAAAGTATGAGATAATGGATGGGGCACCAGTCAAAGGTAATATTGGCCCTGTCTCAATGTCTGCCCTTAGAGAGTCACACCGTTAAATGAATGTTCATGTCCCACTGTCAAAATCTTTAGTGCATGAGGGCTCCATTGCAACCTTTCTGAGCCCTGTCCGTAGCCTCCAAATCTAGGCGTACTCTAGCGGCGGCAAATAGATTTGCTCAGCCAGTACGTCTAGTAGCAAGCCATAGGGAATTTGATTGGTTGGACACTGTTGGTATTTACTAATCACAATGCTCTACGGTATGTGTTTAGGGAGGGCTTCGCAGTTTTTGTACATTTGTGTTTACATCTTGTTCGTTCCTCTGATTGGTCATAGGCTATCCTATTGCATGCAAAAGCAGTTTGAAAGATAACTGCCTTGTTCCGCTCATGATTGAGTTCGGTCTATCTATCGATGCTAGACTTTACATTTGAATGCTATAAGATGGCTTACCCTGTCCTAAAATCAGCCGGGAATCTGCAGGGTATTACCTGCTCTCCATTTCCAAAAATCCTCCTAGAGACCGTTCACTATTACCATGAAAGTGAAACCGAAGCATGGCTGCAACGGCAACCTTAGTGTTATTAATTGAAAGATTTATTGATGGTGGTGTCCTGAATCTGATCATGCAAAAACAGCAAGGTGAGCACTCACAGCCTTGCAAACTCATTCACTAAGTAGCATCAGTTAAATCTGAGAGGACATAATGAAACTCAGCCATTGAGCAGTGACGGCTGTAAAGAACTGCTGCAAGCACAGGATCATTCCTCAGATAAGGATGGCTGATGCTTCCCTAAGCCATGTTCTTTAACCCCCTCTGACCTTTAGGAGAGTCCATTCCTATTCGTCTCTTCCTGGCTGGTTACGACTTGACTGCCACTATGAGAGATGTGAACAAGAAGTTCTCAGTCCGCTACTTCCTCAACTTGGTGCTGGTGGATGAGGAGGACCGGCGGTACTTCAAACAGCAGGTAAACAGGCAACAGCCCTTCCTAACGTGCCAAGAGTATATCAAGTCCCGCAGTGGTTAGCGGCTAACACTTCAGTCTGACCCTGTAAACACATAAGCAGCACCTCTTTGTAGTCTCATGTCAAATGATGCGTATCCATATTCCTGTGAACAGGAAATTGTTTTGTGGAGGAAGGCCCCAGAAAAAATGAGGAAACGCAACTTCCACCAGCGCTATGAGTCTCCGGAGCCACGGACGACAGTTCCTGCAGAGCAGCCTGAAATGTGAAGGAAGGGGGTGAGGAGTCACACAATCAGCCCCAGAGGGTCCTCAAACCCGAGACCCATGACCTCTTCCCAGGTTCCACCACATACTCCATCTTAACATGTGGTGGTGTGCTCACTTTTTGCTTGAATAGACTGCAGTCGCCTTGCCGTCCACTCTAAGCAGTCTTTTACAGCATTAAGGGCCTGTCTCCTGTTATGACACACAACACAGACACACAAAAATACTCAACACACACAAAAAAACAAACAAACAAACAAACAAACAAAAAAAAAGAAAACACTGGAACCGGCAAAACTACCATTCATTGCAAACTTCATAGCATTTTCTTATTTCATTTCGGGATTACACTGTGTCCCTTACGTAAAAGACAAATGGCAAATGTATTCGAATTGAAAGGATTTACCCTGAAGATAGAACGTGAAATTCCAGGAGCTACTGATATTGCAGAGAGCCAAACAATGCATGTTATCAGTTCTTTGAAACAAGTTAGATTAACGGTTCATCACACTTGTGGAAGACATTTTCAAGGTTTCATCATGTGGCAAAACAGGCATACTTGGTTCCAAGGGGTGCCATATTTGGAATTCACAGCAAGTTGTGTAAGATTTATATCTCATAAATTATACTTAGTGTCTGATTTGTATGCTATTTCTTTGTTGTTTTTTTAAGTCCCTCACAAAACTGTTACAAATTGTGTGACAAATTTGATTTATAAAAATTCTCTATATATTTGAAGATACTGTATGCTTTTGCAAGAGAAGCTATGGCTTAAGAGCAATGTAGCTAAAGTGTGTTTGTCATATCTCTCTACTTGTGAGAAGTCGAGTCTGTGTGAAGGGTTGAACGTCATGTTAGTTTTGCCCAGCTTGTGCTTTGCAGGTACTGCCATTATTTTGTCAGAACTGCAATCATTATGAGGGAGAAATTGAAGTGATGCAAAGCAAATATTTCACTCAGTAATGTTTACTTTCACCGAGGCTACACTAGTTGACCTGTCTCAAGCTAGCGGTTTCCCCATTGGTTTCTGAACACCATTGGCAGGCATACACAGATAATCTAGTTTTAGTCACACTGTATGGAAGTGCCTGTATGGTAATGATGAAATTCTAATGCCAAATATGGCTCTATCCCTTGCATGTTTGCCCTCTTTTTACTCTGTTTACTGTGTCTGATTTCCTGAGTTTGTGGACCTTAAGAAATTGTAAATATGTAGCTTCAAGCTATTTATCCATCTCTCTAAATAAAAATACAGATTTATACTCATACTTGATGTGTAATGAGATTATTTTGGTGCGAAGTATTAGTTGGTTAAAGTGATATAAGGTGAGGTAAAGTGTAAAGAGGGAAAACGGCATATATACAGTAGTGCAGCCTACATGTGAAATTGAAGCCCACATTTTTTGTCGTTCAATATCAAAAGTTGTGATATTGTGATCAATAAGGTGTGTGTGGGTCCCACACGTTGGTTAACATCAAAATTCAAGCACTTTTCAAGGACTTTCCGAGACTAATCTCCTCAAATTCTAGGACCACATGCAAAAGCATACACTGAATATGTTCTTGATAAACAATTTTAATTCAATACAATACATTCTTGCACAACAATTTTTTGTTCAACACATACAACACACCACCACTCCAGTTATCATCTCCACTGCCCACGCACACACTCTGGAAGGTCTCTTGAATAGTCATAGGCCTACAACACCATCATTCCATGATCTTAAAACCAAAAAACTCTGAATTTGTAGTATAGGGTCTGTTCAACTGGATATAAAATAAAGCTTAAAAATATTTCATTGTAAAGTGCATTGTTAGTTATCTCTAATGTTGATAGTCCTTAATTGTTCACTGTATAACCAATTGATATGCCAGCTTCTGTTATCGTTAGCTGCCATTTCGCCATCTCAGTCTGCATTACATGAAATTCATTCACCTAGCTATTGATAGCTAGCCTAGAAATCTCAACCCCCCCCCCCCTAGCGGCTGCAAATTCATCTGTACAGGGTATAGCTTGCTAGGCTAGTTGATAGCACTTAACAAGTCTAATCGCCGGGGGGCTTGTAGTCTTTTGTTTGCATAGAAATGTTAGCATGAAAATTTAGAAGAAAATACATTCTTCTTCTTCATTTCTTCTTCTTCAAACTTCATGGAAATTTCATTGTGAAGGTCTGACTTATGAAACCTGTGATTTGTAACCGTCATCTTTCTAACTTTTATACTTTTTTTAACTATGACCTTATGAACTTCTAAAATGTTCCGTACACAACTAATTCAAAATCAATTCCTTAAATGCTCAACCATTCAAACTGTCAATTATCAATATGCATCCAATCATCTGTATTTGTTGCAGTTATGACATTTACTGAAATTAAAGTCCACCACAAGCAACTACCATTTGCGAATGAATGCACTTGTAATTTTCCTGA
>JAODXP020000006.1:4521340-4571603 GCA_027497455.2 Sardinella longiceps | reverse complement strand
GACGTGTCAGATCTACGATCTCTGGGCCAGAAATGAGAGTCGTATACCTTGCCCACGACGTTATAAAAATACACCATTATAAGCGTTGAAATCAAACTTCTTCCAAAAGGAAAAGAGTCCGGGCAAAGTTGAGTGCAAAAAGTACAGTTTATTCTGTCAGAGAACCAACATCATAAACCGGAGCAAGGATCCGAAGATTCCGCTCCCGAACACAGAAAGTGCCTGCCTTTTATACATGCAGGGTGCTTTGTTTTTTTCAATGCTGGAAACACAAATCTCTAACTACTGCTTTTGGAACCATCATACAGCAATATCAAATAGTTAGCTCTTCTGCACAACATTCTGCTGAATAAGAGGTGACACATTTCATCAAAGAGGCATGTAACATATGTGAGATATTGTGATTGGAGTGGTAAATATAAAAAAATGGAGTGGAGGAGTATTAAACAAAAAATGGAGTGGAGAGAGAAAAAAATGGAGTGGAGAGAGAAAAAAATGGAGTGGAGAGAAAAAAATGGAGTGGAGAGAAAAAAATGGAGTGGAGAGAAAAAAATGGAGCGGAGAGAGAAAAAAATGGAGTGGAGAGAAAAAAATGGCGTGGAGGTTTGGTTCACTTGGAGGTCAGCCATCACACCTGCATTATAGCCCTTGAATAACCTCTCTGAACTTTCTGTGAACCTCCTGTTATACAGTCAGTCAGATTGTGATATTAAGACCAATAATTTGTAGCATTTTCAAGCTTGCTGTCTTTGGGGCATTACACACTATGCAAAAAAGTTAATTAGTATACATATATTGGTATATCAAAACTGTGATGACTTTCATCTACCCGAGTATTAGTATGTTTAGGTCACACTCAGAAAATTACTCTACATTTCCCCGCTTTGAGACTTGAAGGTCTCACCCCAG
This sequence comes from Sardinella longiceps, assembly GCA_027497455.2. NCBI lineage: Eukaryota > Metazoa > Chordata > Actinopteri > Clupeiformes > Clupeidae > Sardinella > Sardinella longiceps. Next base: position 4,570,694 of record JAODXP020000006.1, on the reverse strand, counting down.
TATACTCTCAGCCTTCAACAAGACACCTTTAACAACCCTCTTTCTTTCTAGATGAAAAGCAAGTAGATTAGAGAAAACAAAACAAAGAAATAAACAAACATAAAAATAGTGTCAACATAACCACGTTCCGTCTCAGTGGAAACACTGCCGATATGAAGCATTGCTGTCCTATGACCACTTGATCAAATGACTCTACTCCCTTTGGATGTTTGTCTTGGAACTGGGGCAAATGGTTTGGTTAGGCAGTTCTGGTCATTCATAGAGCAGAAGCATCACATTTGATGTAACTGTCTCCTGGTTGTAGTATTTTATAGCGGCTTCTGTCAGGTGGTATCGTCGAAGTTATGGTCCCAGGATCTTTGGCTTGCCATTCTTCTGTGGTAAGTTTTGGTTGTCGATTGATGTCATCTTAACAGCTAGTTTATGGGTGGCTGAAGTTTGGTACCATGGTCCAGATTAATTACTGTTACTGCTGAGTTCCATCTGATGGTTGAATCGTCACTCCTCTATCACTCCTGGTCAGGTTAATAGAGATAGTAGAACAGAAGGAAAAAGCAAAACAAAAAGAAACAAGAACAAATCCACACGACAACACAAAAGCGAAAGCATTCTCTGGATAGTATAAGATAGTATGAAATAACAAGCAGTATTTAATTGAGGCATAAACTTTATCTCAATTTAGGGGTCACCATTCTAAGTAAATGTGACTTGTGATTTCTTGCCTACATTTTGTGGTCACTTTGGATGTATTTATCATCCAATCTAATAAACATTAGACTATAGCATGTTTCAGGGGAAAGACAACAAGCTAATTTCACACGTCAGCTATGCTAACAATATCCAAGGCAATAGATTTGTTCTGGTCTAGATTTCTATTCCCATATAAAGTCATGCTAAAATAATTTCCATATATTTTCAGTTACTCATTAGCCTACCAGAATAACCATATTTGCTTATTACTCTTCAACTATCTTTTGATTACAGTTTAAGACATTAGGTCCCAACCTAAACCTCAACAACTAATTTGATTCATGCAACATAATGCCACCAGAACTGATGACATTATTTCAGCATGGTTCTATACTTACATATGATTAAGAAATCGTCTTGTAGTCTGGTCAGTATATCACCTGCTATCCAACATGGCTAGAAAGGTTAATTGTTCTATTCTGTAAGTAGGTTTAGGAGCAGGCTACTAGTAATTCACTTGGTCAATATTTTCCTGCAAATAAGGTACAACTATCAACTATCAAGTTACATGACAAATTCCATTATTTGCCCTCCATTATTTACCCAATAGATTGTATTTTGTCCATCCATTTTTAAATCCAATTCTTCGAAATTACAAAAAAATCAAATTTCCTATCCCTCCCCCCTTTTGACAATTGGGAATTGTCAACAAAATAGGATAGGTCACACATTTTCCTCGATCTTACTCCTATGACTCCAGGTACATTGATCCACTCATAGCATAGCATGCATGCTCAGTCTCGCCTCTTTCACTCATTCTCACTCACCATTCATGCTTTATACTAACAAAGACTACAGAATTATTTGGGATTGTGTCACACTTTACTGTCAGATGGATTGAGTGCTAAAGTCGGTCAGTCAGTCTCGTCTTTTTAAGTTGTATATTGATCTATTTTTATTTACTTATTTTTCTTATTTTATTTAGTTTAATAGTTCGCTTTTTTGCTTTTTGTTTCGGCGTACATTATACATCTTGGTCTACTGGAGATCACAATCTTACCATTTAGTTTTAGAAGGATCTTTGCAGACAGAATATTACTCATTTTGAAAAAGATCAGCTATAGTTTTTAGCTGCTGTAACTATGGATTTGTTTGTGAACTCTTTGCAAACATTTTCATGCTATTGTCATTGTTTTAATTTTTCAATTTCCTACATGGGATATTCTTATAATCAGTTGGGTTTTTGAGTTCATTATTATTGTTATTATTATTTATTTTTTTTTATCTTTTATTCCACAGCCACAGTTGCTTAAGTTATCTGTACTTCTAGTTTTACTTTTAGTCAGATAACAATTACAGTGACTATTTCTTTCATTCAGGATCTATTCTTACATTTAGTTAATGCTCTCCTAATAATTTACTTATTGAATTGTTCCCATAAAATCCCAGCCATGGCATTTTTGCATTGCGTAATTAATTGTCTTTGCACTATTCCGTCTTCGCTGTCTTTACGAACATGGGGGATCATTGATCCAATGGCCACTAAGTCATACTCTAAATAGATAAATATTCATACATAACTGATTTACGGTAAGTGTTAAATCTAACTTTTAGGGCTTTCACTCCTACAATATTTGACCCTTAATTTCCCTACTCATAAGTGTATGTAAACTTCAGTGTTTGTATCCCTAGATGAGCATCCTCCTCAAAAACATGTCAGAACAGACTCTGTTGAGTTGTTGTTTCCTATAGATCAGTGTCCATGACATCCTAAAGCCATGAACCCAAATTTAGCTGATTCTAGATTGGCCTGGCCAACAGAACCATGGATCATTATTGATTTGAATTTAGAGCCAGGTCCTTTAAGACATCTGGCTAGAGCCACAAAGCTGAGTGTTGTTGTGGAACATGCTCTTAATTGTTCTGTCCCTTATCATGTGTAGTGTGGGTTAGTAGCTACATGTGTTATTTGGTCATGACCTTATTGCTCTCGCTGTCCTGCTAGTGTGCCTCCTCTGTCCGGTCCAGGCCCCTCAGCTCCTCACACTGACCACCTCCTTCTTAGTACTCAACCACCCGTTTAAGATGACCTTCCTCTCAGTTGTCCTCGTCTTCTTTCAGTTCATTCAGTTTCCTTGTGTTGTCTTCTGCTTTGACAATTCTTCACGTTGGTATGTCACAATTTGAAGGTGAGGCCAAACAGTCCCCCCAAAGTGGTTTAGGGCTTCATCGATGGACCCCACCACACTGATGATGCGACTTTCCCCTTTTTTTCTTCTTTATTGTCAAGATGTCTCATGCTCGAGGCTCCATTGTTGCCATAGTTGGTCTCATTTTTTTGACTGATTTTCACTTCCTTATGGCCATATCCTTTCTTCCTTCTCCAAGGTGTAAGTCGGGTGTTGACATGTATTCGCTGTGCTCTGTGTCCACCAGTCTCTTAGGGTCTCAGTGCATGAGCTGCCGGCCCATTGGTATAGATGACGATGGGCTGATGTTGAGGCCTGGATCCAGACTCTGAGGTCACACAGCCTATGGACAGACTCAGAACTCAATGTTTAGTTAGTAGTCAGTTACTGTCTTTCCCTGGCTCTGTCCCTCAACCTTTATAACATTATTCCCATTTATCTCAATGAATCCCCATGTTTTCAGATCAACTCACGTGAAATCACAGACGCATCTATCTTTTCTGAATACAACGAAACAAACAAAAAGAAACAACGGCAATGAAAATACATTAGAAACATCACCACATTCCCCCATCTTCCAATATGCTTCTTCTTTTGTATTCTAATCTTTGGCATTCCCTTCCCCATTGTCATTGTCTTTTCTTCTTCCTTTTTTTTTTTTTCTTTAAATTAGTATTGAGTTGAGTTGTATTAATGAATTCAGTTATACAACCACTTATAGGAAACTTCCAAAATCTGAGTTTTCGCATTAATGATTGTGATCTCAATATTGACTGTGGATTTTGGTCATATTTTGACTATTTCACTAATTTCAACTAATTTTTGTTCCAATTTTTATGTCAGTAGAAAATTGTTATCGTGACATCAACATGAAAGTTCTTAGTTCCAAATACATCATAATAATAATAAATCATAGAAATTAAATCATAGTCCTTGCCCCTTGTAATTTTAGTCCTAGCTCCACTTCAAACTGGATACCCCGCTTATACACTTGATCATTCGAAAAATCTGATCAAGGCACTGAGGTTAGCGTTTTGCTGTGCACAGTCTTTTCCAGTTTATAGAAATGGAGTCAGGCCTCTCAGGAACCTCTGAATTGTATTAGTAAACATTTCAAGGACTGGGAAAACAGACATACAGGTGCATGCAACATAGACACACAGAAATGTTAGCCCTATGCTACCATGTACTTAAAATGCCCTCATCTTGCTACACCCTTGATGCACACATTACTCTCCTGACGTTCTTTATTAGTAAGTTCTTCATTATTTTATTTATTTATTTTTCTATTTGTTACCCGTCTTTATTATGATTTACAGTAGTCCTACTGTAATCTATATATTAGTTTAGCACCGGTGTATGTTTTAACTTATAAGATTATAAATATATACAATACTATAATGCAATACAGTATATTATAACATAATACATAATGCTAATGTTAATAGTACTACAAGCTTGTTGCTGCCACAATTGATATTAGTTTTTGGATATCTTCCCCTCTTACACACTCAACTATTTCTCCTGTTATTCTGACAGCTTCACCCACCCGCCCTCCTGACCCCCTTCACCTTGCCAGGGTACCTACTAGCGTGAAGAGTGGAGCGCTACGGGGCGTCTACCCAATCTCCCAGAGTAGTGGTAACGCAATTATTACTGCCGTCCTGTTCCTTTTAGCTATACCAGCGCCAAAAGGCGGTTACCGTCGCAGACGCCGGGCCTTCTCATAAGGTCCTGTCACGATTTACCTGCCACTCCAGTCCTGTTTTCATTCTCCTTTTCCCCTCGCAAATCACAAAGCGAAGAAAAAAGAAAATGAATCATACTGTTGCAGGGCCGTCCTAACCCTTGCCCCTCCGGCAAGTGGACCTGACGCTTAATAACGTTCCTGTCGTCTTCTCGTCCTTCAAGCGAGTCCCGCGCTCGAAGCGGACATATACAGGGGGCTACCACTGACTTCCTCTAACAGGAGACCTTCATTTGCTTTCCTTAAAGATTCCAAGTTTCTATGCAATAGCTCTGCTGTGGTTAGTTTTTTAGCACATGCAAACATGCATCATTGTTCCTTTGTAATCTTTACATTTTGGCATGAGGTCTGGTTCAATCAATTTAACTAGTTCAACATAGAATATTTTGAATAGGCCCATAAAACATCTATAGTGCCTTATATCTTTTGAGCATGCTTTACTAAATCCAAATGGCCAAAGTTATGGCCAAAGTTCTAGCCTATTTTATGAAATATTATTTTAGTTTTGTAACAATATTACAAAAAAGTCCAATGCATTTCCAATCATGTTTGTACTAAGAAATTGAGATGTTTTGTGAGATTATAGAATGACATCCTAATTCTTTCCTTTCTGCCCTCATTAGGTTTTAGAATTGTATGAATTTTACATTATTTATTTTTCTACTGATTTTATTTGTTCTACTATTGGAAAGATCCGAATTTAGCCACTTCTATACTGTTAAGTCAGTTATCCCTAGGCCTAGACACAGTTACAACTGGGGTAATGGTCACTTTAAAAGCTAGTTCCCACACTCCATTACGTTACTCTGGAGGTGTGGCCACTACTTGAAACTTGAAACCTATTTCCTTTCTCCTTTCTACAGATCATACTGGGTCAGGTTGTAACAATCCTAAACCTAATTATCATTTTCTTAACATCATCTTAAACTGATTAGAATGAATCTACACTAATGCATATGACCAATCTTCTGATATTTTCCTTTACTTATTTGTCAAAATGTGGATTGTCGCTTTCATAGGTTGATCCCCGCTTGACCGTGCGTACTTTTTAATTTAACTAAAATTTGATTTGCGATTCAGAAAAGGCTTATGCTATAGGTCCGAAAGCATATATTTTACGACTGGTGAACTAAAGCTGCATTCTTGAACTTGCAACCATAAATCAGCTGCCTTTCCTCATACTGGGTAGGAGACGCGCATAGTCTGTTCTAAGCTGGTGAGAAGATTAATAATAGCCTTTTTGCCGTAGCACAGTTTCTCATTTCTCTATGCCTTTTGGTCCGTATTTTTTTTTGGCAATTTCCATTTTTCATATTGGGCACTTGTACAATTAAACAATTAATTAGAACAAATCAGAGCTGTGCAAATGATTCAAACTATCTTCAAACGGTAGTAAATTATTTAGTTCCCTAACAAGTTGATAATACTGGCCAATTATAATTTAGTATTTTCACTTTGAGATTACAGCCGAACACTTTTACGAGTTTACCTTAGGAACAAGCCTTAATTTTTTTTTTACTTCTCCCAACACCTTATCCTCCAAGATAAATAACAATAATGGTAATTGCAAGAACAATAAAAGAAAGTCAAAACTGCCATCCTATTTTCTAAGCACTTCCATAATTCCTCACCCATATCCTACTTTAGCATGCATGTTAGTAGGGTACCCTTAGCAGGCAGAAATTAGTCATGCAAAGCTATTACACACAAATTTTGCACTCAACTCCGCCAGTGACCCCGATCAGAATTGGCAATCAATCAGAAAAAAAGAAAAAATTTATAGTAGGTTCTTTTGAGGAGAGAGAATATCTTACCGTCGACCAGGGGAGTCCTGCACGCCGAGACATTCATCACCGTCTTTGAATGATAACAATTTTTCATACTCACGGGTCAATTTAGTGGGCTCTGTGTCGGAGTGCAGGCTTGTCCCCCGGCGTCAGGTGTCAATCATCCCTCCTGGCTGGCTCGCCAAATGACGTGTCAGATCTACGATCTCTGGGCCAGAAATGAGAGTCGTATACCTTGCCCACGACGTTATAAAAATACACCATTATAAGCGTTGAAATCAAACTTCTTCCAAAAGGAAAAGAGTCCGGGCAAAGTTGAGTGCAAAAAGTACAGTTTATTCTGTCAGAGAACCAACATCATAAACCGGAGCAAGGATCCGAAGATTCCGCTCCCGAACACAGAAAGTGCCTGCCTTTTATACATGCAGGGTGCTTTGTTTTTTTCAATGCTGGAAACACAAATCTCTAACTACTGCTTTTGGAACCATCATACAGCAATATCAAATAGTTAGCTCTTCTGCACAACATTCTGCTGAATAAGAGGTGACACATTTCATCAAAGAGGCATGTAACATATGTGAGATATTGTGATTGGAGTGGTAAATATAAAAAAATGGAGTGGAGGAGTATTAAACAAAAAATGGAGTGGAGAGAGAAAAAAATGGAGTGGATAGAGAAAAAAATGGAGTGGAAAGAAAAAAATGGAGTGGAGAGAAAAAAATGGAGCGGAGAGAGAAAAAAATGGAGTGGAGAGAAAAAAATGGCGTGGAGGTTTGGTTCACTTGGAGGTCAGCCATCACACCTGCATTATAGCCCTTGAATAACCTCTCTGAACTTTCTGTGAACCTCCTGTTATACAGTCAGTCAGATTGTGATATTAAGACCAATAATTTGTAGCATTTTCAAGCTTGCTGTCTTTGGGGCATTACACACTATGCAAAAAAGTTAATTAGTATACATATATTGGTATATCAAAACTGTGATGACTTTCATCTACCCGAGTATTAGTATGTTTAGGTCACACTCAGAAAATTACTCTACAATTATCAAAAGTTACCATTGTGATCAATAAGGTGTGTGTGGGTCCCACACGTTGGTTAACATCAAAATTCAAGCACCTTTCAAGGACTTTCCGAGACTAATCTCCTCAAATTCAAGGACCACATGCAAAAGCATACGCTGAATATGTTCTCGATAGACAATTTGAATTCAATACAATACATTTTTGCACAACATTTGTTTGTTCAACACATACAACACACCACCACTCCAGTTATCATCTCCACTGCCCACGCACACACTTTGAAAGGTCTCTTGAATAGGCATAGGCCTACAACACCATCATACCATGATCTTAAAACCAAAAAACTCTGAATTTGTAGTATAGGGTCTGTTCAACTGGATATAAAATAAAGCTTAAAAATATTTCATTGTAAAGTGCATTGTTAGTTATCTCTAATGTTGATAGTCCTTAATTGTTCACTGTATAACGTTAACCAAGCGGGCATACCAATTGATATGCCAGCTTCTGTTATCGTTAGCTGCCATTTCGCCATCTCAGTCTGCATTACATGAAATTCATTCACCTAGCTATTGATAGCTAGCCTAGAAATCTCAACCCCCTTACCTCACTCACGTCAGATCATGCGCTACGTAACTTTCGTAAGGCACTTCCGTGCAACGATCTGATGTTGAAGCCCATCAGAGAGATTTCAAGCCATTATTCTCTAACCGGACCAATCAGGGCCGCTGGCTGCTGTAGAGGGTGTGACGTAGCGAAGAAGGGGGACGGACCATTGGTCCGACATACCATTAGTCCGAAATCTCATTAGTCCGAAAATGAACCATTGAATAGAGATCCCATTAGTCAGACATACCATTAGTCCGAAAAAAACAGGCCCATTGGTCCGAAGTCCCATTAGTCCGACCATACACAGTAGAGATGGATGGATGACTTGTAATGAAAGACGCAAAATTCGTGGAACAAAGGAGACTTCTTTTTTGTAGCATCGTGTGTCTAAAGACAGGTGGAAATGTGCTGGCCTGTTGTAACAATCAAGGGGTTCTTTTGAATGACTAAATATGAATGCAATAAACAGATAATTCTGAGAATAAAGTACAAGGTAGGCTACAAATCTGAGTGCGTCTCTTAATTACAGGCTATGAAACGATGTCCCTTTCTTCGGTTTAACAGTAAAGGAGGACACACACGAAACAATAACCCAGGTCGCGCACAGCGGGGCTATTCACACACAATTAAATGTCCCAAACAATCTCAGGCATTGTAATTCCCCCTTTCATTCAGTCCTGAAAATAAACCTAAAAGTCCAAACTAAACGAAAGATGTCCTGTATTTTGCCAGGACCACGCACAAGAGTCAATAATCGAGAGGGCCGCTGCCGACAAAACTTTGTCTGCGATATAGCAAACAAAAAATATAATCCACAGAAAAAAAAAGGAAAAATGGGATTGCTGTCTCTCTGCTAGGTCAAGCAATATGAAAACACAGAAAAACAATACATCTCACCAAATCTGGTGAATGAGTCCACCCATTGTTTTTAGTTTCAAACTCAGTAAACTATCCAAACACTCCTTGCCACAGCACTGAGTACGGGGTCATCCCTATGTTCCCCAGGTCCTATGTTCCCAGTTGCTTCCATGCAGCCGCACGGCAAGGCGCAGGTTGTTGCTGCTCCGTGCCCACACTTTGTGATGAGGGAAGGAGACGGGGTGCCGCGAACTGAATTTCTTTGAACAGAGGCGCAGTGCGGAGCCCAGTGCGATATAGTCACGTTTAATTTATTTAAATTAATTGAGATACTTAAGTCTTGTATGTAACAGTAGCTGCTTGAGAAGACAGTGGCAATCAGCCTAATGACAATTGTATGTTTGCAGTCAACTTGACTGAAGAGTCTGACACACAGCAAAAGCACACACACAGGGATTAAGTATAGCATTGACAGTCATGGCCGTATGCAGCATTTTGAAATTACGAGGTCATAAATGCTCGCACAGCGCGCCGAAAATTTTTCAACATAAGAGATCTACTGAAATTTTTAATTCTTAAAAATGCAATGGGAGCACATCATGATAGACTTTTTTCTGATGGAAACACAGAAATTATACCCACTGAAAGTCAATGAGACACAGCTCCTCCTTCCTTCCTAATAGGCTACATAACTGAGCAATGCTGAATATTCAGCTGTATCTTTTTAGCACAGAATTCTTTAGGCTATTTATGATTTTGTGACAACAGTGTAACCTGCCACTGATTGTGTTTGGAAAAATATAATTTACTTCAGTGAATGATTTAAATGCTCCAATGATTTAGTCTACAATAATGTGCTCCCACCACAGATTACAGTTTTAAAAATTGTGTTCATTTCACAGGTTTCAATTCTGTGCAAATAATAGGTCTATATTATAATGTGTGATGATCTAGCAAGTTCAGCCTTTAACACTATAAAGACATACCTTGCCTAAATATAGGCGATCTTTACACTGAAATTAAACCCTCTCAATCTCTAGCAAGTACGTTACCAATGATACCAATGGGTAGATCTGATTGTTTAGTTTTAATTAGATCAGATTTACCAAATAGGCTACCTCGATTGTAAGAGGTACAATGCCCATATAAAGCTTCCGAAAGACAATGAAGCAAAACCGGAGATATGTTTTGCTGCACTGATGCGCGCAAAGGGATTAATTAAGAATGTTTAACTTATTTTCGGCTCGAAAAATTAGGTGTCCTCTATTGTAGCTACGGCCATGTTGACAGTCCTTAATGTCTATACTGCTGGGGAAAAAAAAGGCTGCTGCAGAAGTGCGCTTACCTCACTCACGTCAGATGTAGCGCTACGCGCGTTCATCTGATATTCAGCGATAGACTAATTATTTCAGGAGCCAGAAATCCTTGAATCTAACTGGGCAAACGGCTTGTCCATCAATTTAATTGACGTACACTGCAGCCAACCACATCGAAACCAACCGAACACGCTCGTTACGTTTGTTGGATTGGTTGGATTCAAAACATTTGCTTCTTCGCTACGTCACACCCTCTACAGCAGCCAGCGGCCCTGATTGGTCCGGTTAGAGAATAATGGCTTGAAATCTCTCTGATGGGCTTCAACATCAGATCGTTGCGCGGAAGTGCCTTACGAAAGTTACGTAGCGCATGATCTGACGTGAGTGAGGTAAGAAGTGCGCTGGTTTAAGCAGTGAATAACACAATTACAAAATACCAGCGGTCTATTCGGCACTAATTCCTAAGTTTCACCACATTATAAATCAAACAAGGTTAATATCTTAACGAAAAAAATCTACTGGAAACAACAAGTAGCCTAAACTTGGAGAAGTAAGGATAAGGAAACGTCGGGTGTCCGCTGCAGAAAGCAGCCGCTTTTAAGAGTAGCCTAAATCAGCACAAAAACAAACAACCATGTCCCAAAAGTTGAATGCACTAATTTCTCCAAAATCAAAGTATATGGATATCATGTCTGATCGCGGTAGCCTAGGCTATAGATTGGCTACCAAACGAAAAGGACAAGTCAAGTATGAGAGATTTTGAGCAAAAGACGTCTCCAGATTGGCCTTGGAGTTGCGTAATTGGACATAAACTTTACCACTATGTCTTACTTGTGGACCACTATAGTATGGTTGGTTAGAACATTACAGAACAAATAAATAAAACATAATAGCCTATTCATTCAACTGTCCAATCTCAAGCAGGCTATCCAAATCTGCTTTCTGCATAATGCAGGCAACAGAGAGATGGTGCGAAACTCCGCAGGTTGTAGGCTATAGGCTACCTACGGAATTCACACAGTGTCACGTCAGTCTAACAAAAACAATGACAGACGGAGTTTTTAGGAAATAGACCGCAGTCTGGATTTATTCAATGGTTAATTAAATAAAAACATTAGCAGAGAGTGGGGTAGGGGATGCGTGCGTGGCAGTTGCACGGGCAACCAAGGTTCGCATTCCCTAAATTGCGACAATTATCTATCAGCCGTGGATGTGTTTTTGTGTGTGTGTGTGTGTGCAAATGAACATCAAACTGCTTCAGTCTAAAAACGTTCCTACTACAAAACCCATCACAAATTAGCATTCAAAATGAGGAGGAGACACACACAATATGTCCACACGCATTCACTCACACACAGAGGAGCTAGAAAAGCTCAACACTGACAAGTAGCGTCAATATTTTGGTCATTAATTACTAGCCCCCTTACAAGCCGTTCATGCATCTCTACATGTGTATTTTCGGACTAATGGGATGTCGGAACAATGGGCTTCTTTTTTCGGACTAATGGTATGTCTGACTAATGGGATCTCTCCTCAATGGCTCATTTTCGGACTAATGGGATGTCGGACTAATGGGATGTCGGACTTATGATACGGAACCGCGAAGAAGCAACTGTTTTGAATCCAACCAATCCAACAAACGTAACGAGCGTCTTCGGTTGGTTTCGATGTGGTTGGCTGCAAAGTACGTCAATTAAATTGATGGACAAGCCGTTTGCCCAGTTAGATTCAAGGATTTCTGGCTCCTGAAATAATTCGTCTATCGCTGAATATCAGATGAACGCGCGTAGCGCTACATCTGACGTGAGTGAGGTAATCAACCCCCTCCCTAGCGGCTGCAAATTCATCTGTAGGCTACAGGGTATAGCTTGCTAGGCTAGTTGATAGCACTTAAGTCTAATCGCCGGGGGGCTTGTAGTCTTTTGTTTGCATAGAAATGTTAGCATGAAAATTTAGAAGAAAATACATTCTTCTTCTTCATTTCTTCTTCTTCAAACTTCATGGAAATTTCATTGTGAAGGTCTGACTTATGAAACCTGTGATTTGTAACCGTCATCTTTCTAACTTTTATACTTTTTTTAACTATGACCTTATGAACTTCTAAAATGTTCCGTACACAACTAATTCAAAATCAATTCCTTAAATGCTCAACCATTCAAACTGTCAATTATCAATATGCATCCAATCATCTGTATTTGTTGCAGTTATGACATTTACTGAAATTAAAGTCCACCACAAGCAACTACCATTTGCGAATGAATGCACTTGTAATTTTCCTGAAATTGACCGATCCCAAGCCCCGCCCATCTATTGTTACGTATAGCTACCTCGGACAAGTTTGGCCAAAACCAGCGTGCCTGGAGCTGGAAATGCCTGTGTAAATACGTTCACTTGTGATGGCTTTCTGTTCAGATAGCCTGAATGTTATCGTTTGAAAATGTGAACAGCAATAAAAACAACAGTAGACAACGTGATGGGCTCGTCTCTGTGAATGTTCACCGTTTCACTATTTCGGATTATTTCGATTTTGACAGGTCAGAGGGGAAAAGGTAACCTAGCCAGCCTAAAGTTAACCTAGCAAGTTGCTAGATGCCTACAAAGCATACAAGCGAAATTGCATTTCTAGCAACTTTCTCAAAGTGTCAAGTATTTTTTCTGGATGGGGATGACATTGTATGCCTATGTGTTTATAAAGAAGTTGATGTTTTACACTGAATCTGCTGCATAGCCCACCCCATGTAGCCCATCTTTGAGTGTAGGTTAATGTAAGCTAATGTAGGGAATACTCCTACTTAGCTTCGTGTAAACTTTCAAAACTATTTATCTGTGAGTGTAAAATGTGTAAAAGCCTTACGTTAACTCTCGATTCTTCTTGTGATGTTAGACCTAACGTTAGTTAGCGGTAAAGTCCTTCCTTTAAATGGTCTGTCAGACGTCACCTAACGTTACCAAACGCATGCACTGCACATAGCTAACGTTACTGTAGGCTCACCTTGGGGGAGGCTGATTGATAAGCTTATAATTGTCATGATTGAGGTTAAAACACGGTGTCAATATAAGCACAGGCTTTGGGAGAGAACATGCATTTGTGTTGAGGGTAAAATAAATATTAACTAGATTTGCAATTCCAAGGAATTACACAGTGCATGCAAACGTTTAAAAAAGTACACTTAGAAAGTGATCGTAGAAAAAAAGTAGAAAAGTAGAGTAAAGAGGAAACTTGTTTAGGCAATCAAAGTTACTAGTCAAGTAGCAAAGAAAATGTTGCTACCTTGATCATGTTGTTGAATAGTTGAAAAAAAAGAAAATGGTGCTGGTTGCTGTATTGGTTGTTATGTTGATTGCAAGGGTACTTTTGGTTGTTGTTAGGCCGTTGCTAGGGCGGATATGGTGGTTACTATGCTGGTTGTTACATTGATCATGTTGGTTGCTATGTCTAGTGATTGGTCATCAGTGTGGAAGCGGTTCCTAGGACATTGCAGGGCTTCTTGAGGTTGTTGCTAGGCTGTTGCCAGGTAAGTTATGGTTGTTGCTACGTTGATCATGTTGGTTGCAATGTTCATTGCTAGGTCATTGTGGAAGTGCTTCCTGGAAGGTGGCATTGGTGCTTAAGGTTGTTGTTAGGCAGTTGCTAGGGTGGACATGTAGGTTGCTATGCTGGTTGCTATGTTGATCATGTTGGTTGCCATGTTCATTGCTATATCATTATTGATGGAGTGGTTCTAAAGACATTGCAAGGCTGCTGGAGGCAGTTGCTAGGCTGTTGCTAGGGTGGATATGGTGGTTGCTATGCTGTTTGCCATGTTTAGCATGTTGGTTGCTATGTCAATTGCCATAGGGCTGTCTGAGGTTGTTACTAGGCCATTGCAAGGGCGGATATGTTGGTTGCTACATTGATCTTGTTGGTTGATATATTGCTAGGTCATCATGGGAGTTGTTAGCAGTGGCTATTGTTAATGTTGATGAATGGGTGATTATTGAATAGTTGAAAAAAAAGATAGTTGATGACAGTTCGAATGAACATGGCCCGTATCAGTAGTTAAATTAGTGATAAAGGTGGATGCAGCCTTTGGCTGCGTCAAATGGTTCGTTGTTGATGATTACATAAAAAGTTGCTTTGTGTAAATTTGTTTAAAAATGTTGAAATAGGAAATAGTTGAAATAGGAAAAGATGAGGAAAAAAAGTTGCAAAAAATGTTGAATATAATACAGAGAATTGAAGAGAAAAAAGGAAAATATGTAGGCTAGGCCTGAAAGGTTGCCAAAAAGTTGAAGAGATAGTACAGAGAATTGAAGAGAAAAGGCAAAGATGTACAGTAAAAAGTTGGCAAAAAAGTTGAATAGATTAATACAGAGAATTGAAGAGAAATAGGCAAAAATGTCAAATGTTGATGAAAAAGTGATTAGATAATACAGAGAATTGAAGACAAAAAGGTGAAGACGTAAATAGTTGCCAAAAGTTGAACAGATAATACAGAGAATCAAAGAAAAAAATGGCAAAGATGAAAAAGTTGTTAAAAGTTGAATAGATGATACAGAGAATTGAAAAGAAAAAGACAGTGTTGAAATGGGAAATAGTTGAAATAGGAAAAGATGAGGAAAAAAAGTTGCAAAAAATGTTGAATATAATACAGAGAAATGAAGAGAAAAAAAGGAAAATATGTAGGCTAGGCCTGAAAGGTTGCCAAAAAGTTGAAGAGATAATACAGAGAATTGAAGAGAAAAAGGCAAAGATGTACAGTAAAAAGTTGGCAAAAAGTTGAAGGGAAATAGGCAAAAATGTAAAATGTCGATTAAAAAGTGAATAGATAATTGAAGAGAATTGAAGACAAAAAGGTGAAGATGTAAATAGTTGCCAAAAGTTGAACAGATAATACAGAGAATCAAAGAAAAAAATGGCAAAGATGAAAAAGTTGTTAAAAGTTGAATAGATGATACAGAGAATTGAAAAGAAAAAGACAGTAGAAAAGGGAAAAGGCAAAGAGGCTCGCTCGCGAGCCCTTTGCCTCAGCAAATGGAAGTGAAATAAGCTTAAATAGCCCATTAGGTTAATAGAAATGAACTGGAAAGGTTAATACAGCAGATAACAGAATGTTCGTGGAAATAGAATCCTAGAAGTTCCACTAGTCTGCTGAAAGTTCTCTGGAATGTTTACAGTAGTCAAGAAAGCAACAATAGAATGTTTACAGTAGTTAAGGTAGCAACAATAGGAAGTAGAATTCTGTTGTGGAACTCTGAAAATTCCATAATTTGTGAAAAAAAACACTTTTTTCGCTCGTTTATCGCAGATAGTAGAAAAAGTAAAAATAGTAGAAAAGTGAAATGTCATAGCATAACAACACAAATCGAGACCTACGAGATGAAGTTTGAATGAAGTTTCTAGGTGAAACGGTTATTGAGAAAAAGCGAGCATTGAAGAATAATAATAACTAGATTTGCAATTCCAAGGAATTACACAGTGCATGCAAACCTTTAAAAAAGTGCACTTAGAAAGTGACATTAGAAAAAAAAGTAGAAAAGTAGAGTAAAGAGGAAACTTGTTTAGGCAATCAAAGTTACTAGTTAAGTAGCAAAGAAAATGTTGCTACCTTGATCATGTAGTTGAATAGTTGAAAAAAAAAGAAAATGGTGCTGGTTGCTGTGTTGGTTGCTACAGTATGTTGATTGCAAGTGTAGCCGGTGGCGGTCCGCACCGCACACGCCACCCCGCAAGCTACAATCTCCCGGCGTGGGAGTGGAACACTCCTAACCAACTGAGCTAAAAGCCCAAGCTTCTAACTCAGCGTGTTAGAAGCGCCCATGGAATTGGGTGATGAGGATTTATTTTACACACTCACCGCCGCACTAGCTGGCCTCCGTTACACAAGGGTACTTTTTGGTTATTGTTAGGCCGTTGCTAGGGCGGATATGGTGGTTGCTATGCTGCTTGTTATGTTGGTTGCTATGGCTAGTGCTTGGTCATCAGTGTGGAAGCGGTTCCTAGGACATTGCAGGGCTACTTGAGGTTGTTGTTAGGCTGTTGCCAGGGCAGATATGTTGGTTGCTATGCTGGTTGCTACGTTGATCATGTAAGTTGCAATGTTCATTGCTAGGTCATCATTGTGGAAGTGCTTCCTGGAAGGTGGCATTAGTGCTTAAGGTTGTTGTTAGGCAGTTGCTAGGGTGGACATGTAGGTTGCTATGCTGGTTGCTATGTTGATCATGTTGGTTGCTATGTTCATTGCTATATCATTATTGCTGGAATGGTTGTAAAGGCTGCTGGAGGCAGTTGCTAGGCTGTTGCTAGGGCAGATATGGTGGTTGCTATGCTGTTTGCCATGTTGAGCATGTTGGTTGCTATGTCAATTGTCATGTCATCATTGTGGAACTGGTTCCCAGGACATTGTAGGGGTGTCTGAGGTTGCTACTAGGCCATTGCGAGGGCGGATATGTTGGTTGCTACATTGATCTTGTTGGTTGCTATGTATATTGCTAGGTTATCATGGGAGTTGTTAGCAGTGACTATTGTTAATGTTGATGAATGGGTGATTATTGAATAGTTGAAAAAAAAAGATAGTTGATGATCGTTCGAATGAACATGGCCTGTATCAGTAGTTGAATTAGTGGTAAAAGGTCAAATGGTTCGTTGTTGATGATTACATAAAAAGTTGGTTTGTGTCAATTTGTTTAAAAATGTTGAAATAGGAAAAGATGTAAAAAAAAAAAAAAAAAGTTGCAAAAAATGTTGAATATAATACAGAGAATTGAAGAGAAAAAAAGGAAAATATGTAGACTAGGCTTGAAAGGTTGCCAAAAAGTGGAATAGATGATACAGAGAATTGAAGAGAAAAAGGCAAAGATGTACAGTAAAAAGTTGGCAAAAAGTTGAATAGATTAATACAGAGAATTGAAGAGAAAAAGGCAAAAATGTCAAATGTTGTTGAAAAAGTGAATAGATGATACAGAGAATTGAAGACAAAAATGTGAAGAGGTAAATAGTTGCCAAAAGTTGAACAGATAATAGAGAGAATCAAAGAAAAAAATGACAAAGATGAAAAAGTTGTCAAAAGTTGAATAGATGATACAGAGAATTGAATAGAAAAAGACAGTAGAAGAGGAAAGGCAAAGAGGCTCGCTGCCGAGCCCTTTGCCTCAGCAAATGGAAGTGAAAAACCTTAAATAGCCCATTAGTTTAATAGAAATGAACTGGAAAGGTTAATACAGCAGATAACAGAATGTTCGTGGAAATAGAATCCTAGAAGTTCCACTAGTCTGCTGAAAGTTCTCTGGAATGTTTACAGTAGTCAAGAAAGCAACAATAGAATGTTTACAGTAGTTAAGGTAGCAACAATAGGAAGTAGAATTCTGTTGTGGAACTCTGAAAATTCCATAATTTGTGAAAAAACACTTTTTTCGCTCGTTTATCGCAGATAGTAGAAAAAGTAAAAATAGTAGAAAAGTGAAATGTCATAGCATAACAACACAAATCGAGACCTACGAGATGAAGTTTGAATGAAGTTTCTAGGTGAAACGGTTATTGAGAAAAAGCGAGCATTGAAGAATAATAATAATTCAGATTTGCAATTCCAAGGAATTACACAGTGCATGCAAACGTTTAAAAAAGTGCACTTAGAAAGTGACATTAGAAAAAAAAGTAGAAAAGTAGAGTAAAGAGGAAACTTGTTTAGGCAATCAAAGTTACTAGTTAAGTAGCAAAGAAAATGTTGCTACCTTGATCATGTAGTTGAATAGTTGAAAAAAAAAGAAAATGGTGCTGGTTGCTGTGTTGGTTGCTACAGTATGTTGATTGCAAGTGTAGCCGGTGGCGGTCCGCACCGCACACGCCACCCCGCAAGCTACAATCTCCCGGCGTGGGAGTGGAACACTCTAACCAACTGAGCTAAAAGCCCAAGCTTCTAACTCAGCGTGTTAGAAGCGCCCATGGAATTGGGTGATGAGGATTTACACACTACCGCCGCACTAGCTGGCCTCCGTTACACAAGGGTACTTTTGGTTATTGTTAGGCCGTTGCTAGGGCGGATATGGTGGTTGCTATGCTGCTTGTTATGTTGGTTGCTATGGCTAGTGCTTGGTCATCAGTGTGGAAGCGGTTCCTAGGACATTGCAGGGCTACTTGAGGTTGTTGTTAGGCTGTTGCCAGGGCAGATATGTTGGTTGCTATGCTGGTTGCTACGTTGATCATGTAAGTTGCAATGTTCATTGCTAGGTCATCATTGTGGAAGTGCTTCCTGGAAGGTGGCATTAGTGCTTAAGGTTGTTGTTAGGCAGTTGCTAGGGTGGACATGTAGGTTGCTATGCTGGTTGCTATGTTGATCATGTTGGTTGCTATGTTCATTGCTATATCATTATTGCTGGAATGGTTGTAAAGGCTGCTGGAGGCAGTTGCTAGGCTGTTGCTAGGGCAGATATGGTGGTTGCTATGCTGTTTGCCATGTTGAGCATGTTGGTTGCTATGTCAATTGCCATGTCATCATTGTGGAACTGGTTCCCAGGACATTGTAGGGGTGTCTGAGGTTGCTACTAGGCCATTGCGAGGGCGGATATGTTGGTTGCTACATTGATCTTGTTGGTTGCTATGTATATTGCTAGGTTATCATGGGAGTTGTTAGCAGTGACTATTGTTAATGTTGATGAATGGGTGATTATTGAATAGTTGAAAAAAAAAGATAGTTGATGATCGTTCGAATGAACATGGCCTGTATCAGTAGTTGAATTAGTGGTAAAAGGTCAAATGGTTCGTTGTTGATGATTACATAAAAAGTTGGTTTGTGTCAATTTGTTTAAAAATGTTGAAATAGGAAAAGATGTAAAAAAAAAAAAAAGTTGCAAAAAATGTTGAATATAATACAGAGAATTGAAGAGAAAAAAAGGAAAATATGTAGACTAGGCTTGAAAGGTTGCCAAAAAGTGGAATAGATGATACAGAGAATTGAAGAGAAAAAGGCAAAGATGTACAGTAAAAAGTTGGCAAAAAGTTGAATAGATTAATACAGAGAATTGAAGAGAAAAAGGCAAAAATGTCAAATGTTGTTGAAAAAGTGAATAGATGATACAGAGAATTGAAGACAAAAATGTGAAGAGGTAAATAGTTGCCAAAAGTTGAACAGATAATAGAGAGAATCAAAGAAAAAAATGACAAAGATGAAAAAGTTGTCAAAAGTTGAATAGATGATACAGAGAATTGAATAGAAAAAGACAGTAGAAGAGGGGAAAGGCAAAGAGGCTCGCTTCGCGAGCCCTTTGCCTCAGCAAATGGAAGTGAAAAACCTTAAATAGCCCATTAGTTTAATAGAAATGAACTGGAAAGGTTAATACAGCAGATAACAGAATGTTCGTGGAAATAGAATCCTAGAAGTTCCACTAGTCTGCTGAAAGTTCTCTGGAATGTTTACAGTAGTCAAGAAAGCAACAATAGAATGTTTACAGTAGTTAAGGTAAGCAACAATAGGAAGTAGAATTCTGTTGTGGAACTCTGAAAATTCCATAATTTGTGAAAAAGCACTTTTTTCGCTCGTTTATCGCAGATAGTAGAAAAAGTAAAAATAGTAGAAAAGTGAAATGTCATAGCATAACAACACAAATCGAGACCTACGAGATGAAGTTTGAATGAAGTTTCTAGGTGAAACGGTTATTGAGAAAAAGCGTAGCATTGAAGAATAATAATAACTAGATTTGCAATTCCAAGGAATTACACAGTGCATGCAAACGTTTAAAAAAGTGCACTTAGAAAGTGATCATTAGAAAAAAAAGTAGAAAAGTAGAGTAAAGAGGAAACTTGTTTAGGCAATCAAAGTTACTAGTTAAGTAGCAAAGAAAATGTTGCTACCTTGATCATGTAGTTGAATAGTTGAAAAAAAAAGAAAATGGTGCTGGTTGCTGTATTGGTTGCTACAGTATGTTGATTGCAAGTGTAGCCGGTGGCGGTCCGCACCGCACACGCCACCCCGCAAGCTACAATCTCCCGGCGTGGGAGTGGAACACTCTAACCAACTGAGCTAAAAGCCCAAGCTTCTAACTCAGCGTGTTAGAAGCGCCCATGGAATTGGGTGATGAGGGATTTACACACTACCGCCGCACTAGCTGGCCTCCGTTACACAAGGGTACTTTTGGTTATTGTTAGGCCGTTGCTAGGGCGGATATGGTGGTTACTATGCTGGTTGTTACATTGATCATGTTGGTTGCTATGGCTAGTGCTTGGTCATCAGTGTGGAAGCGGTTCCTAGGACATTGCAGGGCTACTTGAGGTTGTTGTTAGGCTGTTGCCAGGGCAGATATGTTGGTTGCTATGCTGGTTGCTACGTTGATCATGTAAGTTGCAATGTTCATTGCTAGGTCATCATTGTGGAAGTGCTTCCTGGAAGGTGGCATTAGTGCTTAAGGTTGTTGTTAGGCAGTTGCTAGGGTGGACATGTAGGTTGCTATGCTGGTTGCTATGTTGATCATGTTGGTTGCTATGTTCATTGCTATATCATTATTGCTGGAATGGTTGCTAAAGGCTGCTGGAGGCAGTTGCTAGGCTGTTGCTAGGGCAGATATGGTGGTTGCTATGCTGTTTGCCATGTTGAGCATGTTGGTTGCTATGTCAATTGTCATGTCATCATTGTGGAACTGGTTCCCAGGACATTGTAGGGGTGTCTGAGGTTGCTACTAGGCCATTGCGAGGGCGGATATGTTGGTTGCTACATTGATCTTGTTGGTTGCTATGTATATTGCTAGGTTATCATGGGAGTTGTTAGCAGTGACTATTGTTAATGTTGATGAATGGGTGATTATTGAATAGTTGAAAAAAAAAAGATAGTTGATGATCAGTTCGAATGAACATGGCCTGTATCAGTAGTTGAATTAGTGGTAAAAGGTGCAAATGGTTCGTTGTTGATGATTACATAAAAAGTTGGCTTTGTGTCAATTTGTTTAAAAATGTTGAAATAGGAAAAGATGTAAAAAAAAAAAAAAAAAGTTGCAAAAAATGTTGAATATAATACAGAGAATTGAAGAGAAAAAAAGGAAAATATGTAGACTAGGCTTGAAAGGTTGCCAAAAAGTGGAATAGATGATACAGAGAATTGAAGAGAAAAAGGCAAAGATGTACAGTAAAAAGTTGGCAAAAAGTTGAATAGATTAATACAGAGAATTGAAGAGAAAAAGGCAAAAATGTCAAATGTTGTTGAAAAAGTGAATAGATGATACAGAGAATTGAAGACAAAAATGTGAAGAGGTAAATAGTTGCCAAAAGTTGAACAGATAATAGAGAGAATCAAAGAAAAAAATGACAAAGATGAAAAAGTTGTCAAAAGTTGAATAGATGATACAGAGAATTGAATAGAAAAAGACAGTAGAAGAGGGGAAAGGCAAAGAGGCTCGCCGCGAGCCCTTTGCCTCAGCAAATGGAAGTGAAAAAACCTTAAATAGCCCATTAGTTTAATAGAAATGAACTGGAAAGGTTAATACAGCAGATAACAGAATGTTCGTGGAAATAGAATCCTAGAAGTTCCACTAGTCTGCTGAAAGTTCTCTGGAATGTTTACAGTAGTCAAGAAAGCAACAATAGAATGTTTACAGTAGTTAAGGTAGCAACAATAGGAAGTAGAATTCTGTTGTGGAACTCTGAAAATTCCATAATTTGTGAAAAAAAACACTTTTTTCGCTCGTTTATCGCAGATAGTAGAAAAAGTAAAAATAGTAGAAAAGTGAAATGTCATAGCATAACAACACAAATCGAGACCTACGAGATGAAGTTTGAATGAAGTTTCTAGGTGAAACGGTTATTGAGAAAAAGCGAGCATTGAAGAATAATAATAACTAGATTTGCAATTCCAAGGAATTACACAGTGCATGCAAACGTTTAAAAAAGTGCACTTAGAAAGTGACATTAGAAAAAAAGTAGAAAAGTAGAGTAAAGAGGAAACTTGTTTAGGCAATCAAAGTTACTAGTTAAGTAGCAAAGAAAATGTTGCTACCTTGATCATGTAGTTGAATAGTTGAAAAAAAAGAAAATGGTGCTGGTTGCTGTGTTGGTTGCTACAGTATGTTGATTGCAAGTGTAGCCGGTGGCGGTCCGCACCGCACACGCCACCCCGCAAGCTACAATCTCCCCGGCGTGGGAGTGGAACACTCTAACCAACTGAGCTAAAGCCCAAGCTTCTAACTCAGCGTGTTAGAAGCGCCCATGGAATTGGGTGATGAGGATTTACACACTACCGCCGCACTAGCTGGCCTCCGTTACACAAGGGTACTTTTGGTTATTGTTAGGCCGTTGCTAGGCGGATATGGTGGTTACTATGCTGCTTGTTATGTTGGTTGCTATGGCTAGTGCTTGGTCATCAGTGTGGAAGCGGTTCCTAGGACATTGCAGGGCTACTTGAGGTTGTTGTTAGGCTGTTGCCAGGGCAGATATGTTGGTTGCTATGCTGGTTGCTACGTTGATCATGTAGGTTGCAATGTTCATTGCTAGGTCATCATTGTGGAAGTGCTTCCTGGAAGGTGGCATTAGTGCTTAAGGTTGTTGTTAGGCAGTTGCTAGGGTGGACATGTAGGTTGCTATGCTGGTTGCTATGTTGATCATGTTGGTTGCTATGTTCATTGCTATATCATTATTGCTGGAATGGTTGTAAAGGCTGCTGGAGGCAGTTGCTAGGCTGTTGCTAGGGCAGATATGGTGGTTGCTATGCTGTTTGCCATGTTGAGCATGTTGGTTGCTATGTCAATTGTCATGTCATCATTGTGGAACTGGTTCCCAGGACATTGTAGGGGTGTCTGAGGTTGCTACTAGGCCATTGCGAGGGCGGATATGTTGGTTGCTACATTGATCTTGTTGGTTGCTATGTATATTGCTAGGTTATCATGGGAGTTGTTAGCAGTGACTATTGTTAATGTTGATGAATGGGTGATTATTGAATAGTTGAAAAAAAAGATAGTTGATGATCGTTCGAATGAACATGGCCTGTATCAGTAGTTGAATTAGTGGTAAAAGGTCAAATGGTTCGTTGTTGATGATTACATAAAAAGTTGGTTTGTGTCAATTTGTTTAAAAATGTTGAAATAGGAAAAGATGTAAAAAAAAAGAAAAAAAGTTGCAAAAAATGTTGAATATAATACAGAGAATTGAAGAGAAAAAAAGGAAAATATGTAGACTAGGCTTGAAAGGTTGCCAAAAAGTGGAATAGATGATACAGAGAATTGAAGAGAAAAAGGCAAAGATGTACAGTAAAAAGTTGGCAAAAAGTTGAATAGATTAATACAGAGAATTGAAGAGAAAAAGGCAAAAATGTCAAATGTTGTTGAAAAAGTGAATAGATGATACAGAGAATTGAAGACAAAAATGTGAAGAGGTAAATAGTTGCCAAAAGTTGAACAGATAATAGAGAGAATCAAAGAAAAAAATGACAAAGATGAAAAAGTTGTCAAAAGTTGAATAGATGATACAGAGAATTGAATAGAAAAAGACAGTAGAAGAGGGAAAAGCAAAGAGGCTCGCTCGCGAGCCCTTTGCCTCAGCAAATGGAAGTGAAAAAACCTTAAATAGCCCATTAGTTTAATAGAAATGAACTGGAAAGGTTAATACAGCAGATAACAGAATGTTCGTGGAAATAGAATCCTAGAAGTTCCACTAGTCTGCTGAAAGTTCTCTGGAATGTTTACAGTAGTCAAGAAAGCAACAATAGAATGTTTACAGTAGTTAAGGTAGCAACAATAGGAAGTAGAATTCTGTTGTGGAACTCTGAAAATTCCATAATTTGTGAAAAAAAGCACTTTTTCGCTCGTTTATCGCAGATAGTAGAAAAAGTAAAAATAGTAGAAAAGTGAAATGTCATAGCATAACAACACAAATCGAGACCTACGAGATGAAGTTTGAATGAAGTTTCTAGGTGAAACGGTTATTGAGAAAAAGCGAGCATTGAAGAATAATAATAATCTAGATTTGCAATTCCAAGGAATTACACAGTGCATGCAAACGTTTAAAAAGTGCACTTAGAAAGTGACATTAGAAAAAAAAGTAGAAACGTAGAGTAAAGAGGAAACTTGTTTAGGCAATCAAAGTTACTAGTTAAGTAGCAAAGAAAATGTTGCTACCTTGATCATGTAGTTGAATAGTTGAAAAAAAAAGAAAATGGTGCTGGTTGCTGTGTTGGTTGCTACAGTATGTTGATTGCAAGTGTAGCCGGTGGCGGTCCGCACCGCACACGCCACCCCGCAAGCTACAATCTCCCGGCGTGGGAGTGGAACACTCTAACCAACTGAGCTGAAAGCCCAAGCTTCTAACTCAGCGTGTTAGAAGCGCCCATGGAATTGGGTGATGAGGATTTACACACTACCGCCGCACTAGCTGGCCTCCGTTACACAAGGGTACTTTTGGTTATTGTTAGGCCGTTGCTAGGGCGGATATGGTGGTTGCTATGCTGCTTGTTATGTTGGTTGCTATGGCTAGTGCTTGGTCATCAGTGTGGAAGCGGTTCCTAGGACATTGCAGGGCTACTTGAGGTTGTTGTTAGGCTGTTGCCAGGGCAGATATGTTGGTTGCTATGCTGGTTGCTACGTTGATCATGTAAGTTGCAATGTTCATTGCTAGGTCATCATTGTGGAAGTGCTTCCTGGAAGGTGGCATTAGTGCTTAAGGTTGTTGTTAGGCAGTTGCTAGGGTGGACATGTAGGTTGCTATGCTGGTTGCTATGTTGATCATGTTGGTTGCTATGTTCATTGCTATATCATTATTGCTGGAATGGTTGTAAAGGCTGCTGGAGGCAGTTGCTAGGCTGTTGCTAGGGCAGATATGGTGGTTGCTATGCTGTTTGCCATGTTGAGCATGTTGGTTGCTATGTCAATTGTCATGTCATCATTGTGGAACTGGTTCCCAGGACATTGTAGGGGTGTCTGAGGTTGCTACTAGGCCATTGCGAGGGCGGATATGTTGGTTGCTACATTGATCTTGTTGGTTGCTATGTATATTGCTAGGTTATCATGGGAGTTGTTAGCAGTGACTATTGTTAATGTTGATGAATGGGTGATTATTGAATAGTTGAAAAAAAAGATAGTTGATGATCGTTCGAATGAACATGGCCTGTATCAGTAGTTGAATTAGTGGTAAAAGGTCAAATGGTTCGTTGTTGATGATTACATAAAAAGTTGGTTTGTGTCAATTTGTTTAAAAATGTTGAAATAGGAAAAGATGTAAAAAAAAAAAAAAGTTGCAAAAAATGTTGAATATAATACAGAGAATTGAAGAGAAAAAAGGAAAATATGTAGACTAGGCTTGAAAGGTTGCCAAAAAGTGGAATAGATGATACAGAGAATTGAAGAGAAAAAGGCAAAGATGTACAGTAAAAAGTTGGCAAAAAGTTGAATAGATTAATACAGAGAATTGAAGAGAAAAAGGCAAAAATGTCAAATGTTGTTGAAAAAGTGAATAGATGATACAGAGAATTGAAGACAAAAATGTGAAGAGGTAAATAGTTGAACAGATAATAGAGAGAATCAAAGAAAAAAATGACAAAGATGAAAAAGTTGTCAAAAGTTGAATAGATGATACAGAGAATTGAATAGAAAAAGACAGTAGAAGAGGGGAAAGGCAAAGAGGCTCAAGCCACGAGCCCTTTGCCTCAGCAAATGGAAGTGAAAAAACCTTAAATAGCCCATTAGTTTAATAGAAATGAACTGGAAAGGTTAATAAAGCAGATAACAGAATGTTCGTGGAAATAGAATCCTAGAAGTTCCACTAGTCTGCTGAAAGTTCTCTGGAATGTTTACAGTAGTCAAGAAAGCAACAATAGAATGTTTACAGTAGTTAAGGGAAGCAACAGTAGGAAGTAGAATTCTGTTATGGAACTATCAAAATTCCATCATTTCTGGAAAAAAGCTCTTTTTCGCTCGTTTATCGCAGATAGTGGAAAAAGTAAAAATAGTAGAAAAGAGAAAAGTCTTAGCATAACAATAGAAATTGAGACCTACAAGATGAAGTTTGAATGAAGTTTCTAGGTGAAACGGTTATTGAGAAAAAGCGTGCATAGAAGAATAATAAGAACTAGATTTGCAATTCCAAGGAATTACACAGTGCATGCAAACGTTTAAAAAAGTACACTTAGAAAGTGATCGTAGAAAAAAAGTAGAAAAGTAGAGTAAAGAGGAAACTTGTTTAGGCAATCAAAGTTACTAGTCAAGTAGCAAAGAAAATGTTGCTACCTTGATCATGTTGTTGAATAGTTGAAAAAAAAGAAAATGGTGCTGGTTGCTGTATTGGTTGTTATGTTGATTGCAAGGGTACTTTTGATTGTTGTTAGGCCGTTGCTAGGGCGGATATGGTGGTTACTATGCTGGTTGTTACATTGATCATGTTGGTTGCTATGTCTAGTGCTTGGTCATCAGTGTGGAAGCGGTTCCTAGGACATTGCAGGGCTTCTTGAGGTTGTTGCCAGGCTGTTGCCAGGTAAGTTATGGTGGTTGCTACGTTGATCATGTTGGTTGCAATGTTCATTGCTAGGTCATTGTGGAAGTGCTTCCTGGAAGGTGGCATTGGTGCTTAAGGTTGTTGTTCGGCAGTTGCTAGGGTGGACATGTAGGTTGCTATGCTGGTTGCTACGTTGATCATGTTGGTTGCCATGTTCATTGCTATATCATTATTGATGGAGTGGTTCTAAAGACATTGCAAGGCTGCTGGAGGCAGTTGCTAGGCTGTTGCTAGGGCGGATATGGTGGTTGCTATGCTGTTTGCCATGTTTAGCATGTTGGTTGCTATGTCAATTGCCATAGGGGTGTCTGAGGTTGTTACTAGGCCATTGCGAGGGCGGATATGTTGGTTGCTACATTGATCTTGTTGGTTGATATATTGCTAGGTCATCATGGGAGTTGTTAGCAGTGGCTATTGTTAATGTTGATGAATGGGTGATTATTGAATAGTTGAAAAAAAAAGATAGTTGATGACAGTTCGAATGAACATGGCCCGTATCAGTAGTTAAATTAGTGATAAAGGTGGACGCAGCCTTTGGCTGCGTCAAATGGTTCGTTGTTGATGATTACATAAAAAGTTGCTTTGTGTAAATTTGTTTAAAAATGTTGAAATAGGAAATAGTTGAAATAGGAAAAGATGTGGAAAAAAAGTTGCAAAAAATGTTGAATATAATACAGAGAATTGAAGAGAAAAAAGGAAAATATGTAGGCTAGGCCTGAAAGGTTGCCAAAAAGTTGAAGAGATAATACAGAGAATTGAAGAGAAAAAGGCAAAGATGTACAGTAAAAAGTTGGCAAAAAGTTGAAGGGAAATAGGCAAAAATGTCAAATGTCGATGAAAAAGTGAATAGATAATTGAAGAGAATTGAAGACAAAAAGGTGAAGACGTAAATAGTTGCCAAAAGTTGAACAGATAATACAGAGAATCAAAGAAAAAAATGGCAAAGATGAAAAAGTTGTTAAAAGTTGAATAGATGATACAGAGAATTGAAAAGAAAAAGACAGTAGAAGAGGGAAAAGGCAAAGAGGCTCGCTTCGCGAGCCCTTTGCCTCAGCAAATGGAAGTGAAATAAGCTTAAATAGCCCATTAGGTTAATAGAAATGAACTGGAAAGGTTAATACAGCAGATAACAGAATGTTCGTGGAAATAGAATCCTAGAAGTTCCACTAGTCTGCTGAAAGTTCTCTGGAATGTTTACAGTAGTCAAGAAAGCAACAATAGAATGTTTACAGTAGTTAAGGTAGCAACAATAGGAAGTAGAATTCTGTTGTGGAACTCTGAAAATTCCATAATTTGTGAAAAAAAGCACTTTTTTCGCTCGTTTATCGCAGATAGTAGAAAAAGTAAAAATAGTAGAAAAGTGAAATGTCATAGCATAACAACACAAATCGAGACCTACGAGATGAAGTTTGAATGAAGTTTCTAGGTGAAACGGTTATTGAGAAAAAGCGAGCATTGAAGAATAATAATAATAAAAAGAAGAAGAAGCCAACGGAGAACAGTACAGTGCATCGCTTTGCATGCACTGTAATAAGAATAAGAAGAAGCCAACGGATAACAAGACAGTGCATCGCTATGCATGCACTGTAATAAAAAGAAGAAGAAGCCAACGGAGAACAGTACAGTGCATCGCTTTGCATGCACTGTAATAAAAAGAAGAAGAAGCCAACGGAGAACAGTACAGTGCATCGCTTTGCATGCACTGTAACTAGATTTGCAATTCCAAGGAATTACACAGTGCATGCAAACGTTTAAAAAAGTACACTTAGAAAGTGATCGTAGAAAAAAAGTAGAAAAGTAGAGTAAAGAGGAAACTTGTTTAGGCAATCAAAGTTACTAGTCAAGTAGCAAAGAAAATGTTGCTACCTTGATCATGTTGTTGAATAGTTGAAAAAAAAGAAAATGGTGCTGGTTGCTGTATTGGTTGTTATGTTGATTGCAAGGGTACTTTTGGTCGTTGTTAGGCCGTTGCTAGGGCGGATATGGTGGTTACTATGCTGGTTGTTACATTGATCATGTTGGTTGCTATGTCTAGTGCTTGGTCATCAGTGTGGAAGCGGTTCCTAGGACATTGCAGGGCTTCTTGAGGTTGTTGCCAGGCTGTTGCCAGGTAAGTTATGGTGGTTGCTACGCTGATCATGTTGGTTGCAATGTTCATTGCTAGGTCATTGTGGAAGTGCTTCCTGGAAGGTGGCATTGGTGCTTAAGGTTGTTGTTCGGCAGTTGCTAGGGTGGACATGTAGGTTGCTATGCTGGTTGCTACGTTGATCATGTTGGTTGCCATGTTCATTGCTATATCATTATTGATGGAGTGGTTCTAAAGACATTGCAAGGCTGCTGGAGGCAGTTGCTAGGCTGTTGCTAGGGCGGAAATGGTGGTTGCTATGCTGTTTGCCATGTTTAGCCTAGCATGTTGGTTGCTATGTCAATTGCCATAGGGGTGTCTGAGGTTGTTACTAGGCCATTGCGAGGGCGGATATGTTGGTTGCTACATTGATCTTGTTGGTTGATATATTGCTAGGTCATCATGGGAGTTGTTAGCAGTGGCTATTGTTAATGTTGATGAATGGGTGATTATTGAATAGTTGAAAAAAAAAGATAGTTGATGACAGTTTAAATGAACATGGCCCGTATCAGTAGTTAAATTAGTGATAAAGGTAGACGCAGCCTTTGGCTGCGTCAAATGGTTCGTTGTTGATGATTACATAAAAAGTTGCTTTGTGTAAATTTGTTTACAAATGTTGAAATAGGAAATAGTTGAAATCGGAAAAGATGTGGAAAAAAAGTTGCAAAAAATGTTGAATATAATACAGAGAATTGAAGAGAAAAAAAGGAAAATATGTAGGCTAGGCCTGAAAGGTTGCCAAAAAGTTGAAGAGATAATACAGAGAATTGAAGAGAAAAAGGCAAAGATGTACAGTAAAAAGTTGGCAAAAAGTTGAAGGGAAATAGGCAAAAATGTAAAATGTCGATGAAAAAGTGAATAGATAATTGAAGAGAATTGAAGACAAAAAGGTGAAGACGTAAATAGTTGCCAAAAGTTGAACAGATAATACAGAGAATCAAAGAAAAAAATGGCAAAGATGAAAAAGTTGTTAAAAGTTGAATAGATGATACAGAGAATTGAAAAGAAAAAGACAGTAGAAGAGGGAAAAGGCAAAGAGGCTCAGCTTCGCGAGCCCTTTGCCTCAGCAAATGGAAGTGAAATAAGCTTAAATAGCCCATTAGTTTAATAGAAATGAACTGGAAAGGTTAATACAGCAGATAACAGAATGTTCGTGGAAATAGAATCCTAGAAGTTCCACTAGTCTGCTGAAAGTTCTCTGGAATGTTTACAGTAGTCAAGAAAGCAACAATAGAATGTTTACAGTAGTTAAGGTAGCAACAATAGGAAGTAGAATTCTGTTGTGGAACTCTGAAAATTCCATAATTTGTGAAAAAAGCACTTTTTTCGCTCGTTTATCGCAGATAGTAGAAAAAGTAAAAATAGTAGAAAAGTGAAATGTCATAGCATAACAACACAAATCGAGACCTACGAGATGAAGTTTGAATGAAGTTTCTAGGTGAAACGGTTATTGAGAAAAAGCGAGCATTGAAGAACTAGATTTGCAATTCCAAGGAATTACACAGTGCATGCAAACGTTTAAAAAGTACACTTAGAAAGTGATCGTAGAAAAAAAGTAGAAAAGTAGAGTAAAGAGGAAACTTGTTTAGGCAATCAAAGTTACTAGTCAAGTAGCAAAGAAAATGTTGCTACCTTGATCATGTTGTTGAATAGTTGAAAAAAAGAAAAGGTGCTGGTTGCTGTATTGGTTGTTATGTTGATTGCAAGGGTACTTTTGGTTGTTGTTAGGCCATTGCTAGGGCAGATATGGTGGTTATTATGCTGGTTGTTACATTGATCATGTTGGTTGCTATGTCAAGTGCTTGGTCATCAGTGTGGAAGCGGTTCCTAGGACATTGCAGGGCTTCTTGAGGTTGTTGCTAGGCTGTTGCCAGGTAAGTTATGGTGGTTGCTACGTTGATCATGTTGGTTGCAATGTTCATTGCTAGGTCATTGTGGAAGTGCTTCCTGGAAGGTGGCATTGGTGCTTAAGGTTGTTGTTCAGCAGTTGCTAGGGTGGACATGTAGGTTGCTATGCTGGTTGCTACGTTGATCATGTTGGTTGCCATGTTCATTGCTATATCATTATTGATGGAGTGGTTCTAAAGACATTGCAAGGCTGCTGGAGGCAGTTGCTAGGCTGTTGCTAGGGCGGATATGGTGGTTGCTATGCTGTTTGCCATGTTTAGCATGTTGGTTGCTATGTCAATTGCCATAGGGGTGTCTGAGGTTGCTATGTCAATTGCCATAGGGGTGTCTGAGGTTGTTACTAGGCCATTGCGAGGGCGGATATGTTGGTTGCTACATTGATCTTGTTGGTTGATATATTGCTAGGTCATCATGGGAGTTGTTAGCAGTGGCTATTGTTAATGTTGATGAATGGGTGATTATTGAATAGTTGAAAAAAAAAAAAAGATAGTTGATGACAGTTCGAATGAACATGGCCCGTATCAGTAGTTAAATTAGTGATAAAGGTGGACGCAGCCTTTGGCTGCGTCAAATGGTTCGTTGTTGATGATTACATAAAAAGTTGCTTTGTGTAAATTTGTTTAAAAATGTTGAAATAGGAAATAGTTGAAATAGGAAAAGATGAGGGAAAAAAGTTGCAAAAAATGTTGAATATAAAACAGAGAATTGAAGAGAAAAAAAGGAAAATATGTAGGCTAGGCCTGAAAGGTTGCCAAAAAGTTGAAGAGATAATACAGAGAATTGAATAGAAAAAGGCAAAGATGTACAGTAAAAAGTTGGCAAAAAGTTGAAGGGAAATAGGCAAAAATGTAAAATGTCGATGAAAAAGTGAATAGATAATTGAAGAGAATTGAAGACAAAAAGGTGAAGACGTAAATAGTTGCCAAAAGTTGAACAGATAATACAGAGAATCAAAGAAAAAAATGGCAAAGATGACAAAGTTGTTAAAAGTTGAATAGATGATACAGAGAATTGAAAAGAAAAAGACAGTAGAAGAGAGAATTGAAGAGAAAAAAAGGAAAATATGTAGGCTAGGCCTGAAAGGTTGCCAAAAAGTTGAAGAGATAATACAGAGCATTGAAGAGAAAAAGGCAAAGATGTACAGTAAAAAGTTGGCAAAAAGTTGAAGGGAAATAGGCAAAAATGTCAAATGTCGATGAAAAAGTGAATAGATAATTGAAGAGAATTGAAGACAAAAAGGTGAAGACGTAAATAGTTGCCAAAAGTTGAACAGATAATACAGAGAATCAAAGAAAAAAATGGCAAAGATGACAAAGTTGTTAAAAGTTGAATAGATGATACAGAGAATTGAAAAGAAAAAGACAGTAGAAGAGGGAAAAGGCAAAGAGGCTCGCCGCGAGCCCTTTGCCTCAGCAAATGGAAGTGAAATAAGCTTAAATAGCCCATTAGGTTAATAGAAATGAACTGGAAAGGTTAATACAGCAGATAACAGAATATTCGTGGAAATAGAATCCTAGAAGTTCCACTAGTCTGCTGAAAGTTCTCTGGAATGTTTACAGTAGTCAAGAAAGCAACAATAGAATGTTTACAGTAGTTAAGGTAGCAACAATAGGAAGTAGAATTCTGTTGTGGAACTCTGAAAATTCCATAATTTGTAAAAAAAAAAAGCACTTTTTTCGCTCGTTTATCGCAGATAGTAGAAAAAGTAAAAATAGAAAAGTGAAATGTCATAGCGTAACAACACAAATCGAGACCAACGAGATGAAGTTTGAATGAAGTTTCTAGGTGAAACGGTTATTGAGAAAAAGCGAGCATTGAAGAATAATAATAATAAAAAGAAGAAG
The DNA here is from genome assembly GCA_027497455.2 of Sardinella longiceps. Lineage (NCBI taxonomy): Eukaryota > Metazoa > Chordata > Actinopteri > Clupeiformes > Clupeidae > Sardinella > Sardinella longiceps. Next base: position 4,538,162 of record JAODXP020000006.1, on the reverse strand, counting down.
AAGCCAACGGAGAACAGTACAGTGCATCGCTTTGCATGCACTGTAATAATAATAATAAAAAGAAGAAGAAGCCAACGGAGAACAGTACAGTGCATCGCTTTGCATGCACTGTAATAAAAAGAAGAAGAAGCCAACGGAGAACAGTACAGTGCATCGCTTTGCATGCACTGTAATAACATCGCCGTCACTATCACTGATGCTGTAACATTAAAGCAGATCATTGTCCGTCGTCTTCATCTCTCATGATAGCCTACGGGGCTGCAACTTTGCGTAAGCCTATTCGCCGTATTCATTGATTATTTGTTTGTTTTATTACATTTACATGAGCCATATCCATGCAAAGTTTGACCTTGCTTAGCAGGTTGAAGAGAGCCGAGGCTGGCTGAGGCTACTTCTTGTATGAATGGCAGGCATGACCTGAGCGAATTGGCGAGGGTAAAAAAAAAAAAAAAAAAAAGCTTCCCTCACATCCATAGCAAGTAAGCTTTTGGTCTTAGAGGTCCCCAAACACATTATTCCACCGCACCGTTGTGATATGAGATTACACCTTATTTTCAAGGCAAAGCTGCAAGCCTCATAGTCTACTATTATGCAGGAAAGGGAGAAGTTGTCCGAGGTTGTCCGAGGTTCGCTGCGGGCCCTATTGTGACATGGTGAAAGTGGGCGGGGCTTGGGATCGGTCAATTACATTGACTTGTTACATATTGTTGCCGTCATCCATCCTGTTCCAACCCTGCTTCTCAGAAAGTATTTTAAAATACCCACCCATTTCTGCTTAAAGGAAGTCTGGTGATAGTTTCAGAGATACCAGACCAACATCTCTATTCTCACGTAATGCTTAAAGAAGGAGATATGCATACAAGTTGAGGCGGATGTCTGATTCGTATGGTCACATTAATTTGGAAACATCAAGGAGAGCATTCTAGGTAGGCAGCTCACAGTTCTTCCCATTTTAGGCAAACGGGAACAGTTTTGAAATTGAATGTATTCCTCTGTTTAGGGAAGGGGCTCTCCGTCCAGGAATATTACTCGATAGTCTATACAGTTTAAACCGGGGGCCCGGTTGCGGCCCTTTACATGTGTATTTACAGCTGAATCTCACTACTACAGCTAAAAGATACTCATTTAATTGATAATTGTTTCTCCCATTATGTTGGCAACACCACTTTGCAGGCCTGCACTGTCAGATAGAAACTACAACATAGACCTTACCCATTGCTGGATATAAAAATGGGCTCTAATAAGATTCAGCTGTAAATACACATGTAGTACACAGCCAATGTTTCTGCAGAAGATGTAACTGAAATTGTGATCCTGAATACTTCTTGAATATTTCTTAATAGCAATTCCAGACAAACAGACACCTGCTTTTTCAGTGATGTTCACCAATTATTTAAACAATTTGAACAGAATATTTAAGATGTTTATTTGGGGGAGTAATGTCATTAATGTCCAGAGCTTTTGTCACTTCATATCTCTAGGGACAAAGAATGGAAGTAGTATCAGAAATGGATGGACCAGGTACCCAGATTGATCTGATAACTTCCTGTGTGATTCTCTCCCTCGCGGTCCTTGGAATATGTTTTATTGTCTTCGGACTATGCTCTCTGGCCAAAACTCATCATCATGTGGGCTCTGTGTATGTTATCAACCTGTTCATCTCTGATGTGATTCAAACCTTAGCCAGAATTACTCACATGTCTCAACATTTGGCTTGTTTAAAATTGAGAGAATGTAATTCTGAGCTTGAGAGCTATGCACATTTAGTCTATGTTATTGGCGTGGTTGTTAATATTTTTTTTATGGTGTTTATATCTGCTGAAAGATATGTAATGGTTGCTCATTCTGTTTGGTATAGAAACTCCTACAAAACCAGGACACCAGTCTATGTGTCTATCACTGTTTGGATCATATTGGCTGTCCTCACAATCATCTCACACTTATCTTTATCTTCTATCTATTTATTTGTGGGTGCAGTTTTCGTTACACTTTTCCCATATCCCTTTGTGATGTTTTTTTTTGTTGGTACATGGAGAGCCCTTACTAGAAACACAACTTTAAGTTCAAATGAGCAGAGATGGATTATGAGTATATTAGGTCTTGTTCTTTTCATTTACACCATTTTATTCTTACCAACATTATTTACATGGTTAGATCAAGTCTTCCCCAGTCTCAGTTCTGCAGTCCTATGGTATATTGCCAACATTCTTTTGATGCTGAACCCCTTTTTGATTTTGTCCTTTATTTAATTATTAGGAGAGATGCCAAAAATATCTTGAGTGTTCTGTTTTTTGTTTTAATGAGAGACATGAAGACAGCGGAACAACAGAGGTTACAGAATCCAGAGTCTAGATATTTGAAGAGATTCATTTCAAAATTCTCACCATTTTAAAGAATTTTCTTTTTTTTTTTTCCCCCATTCAGTTTTTAGATAGACTATATTTTATATTTTTGATTAACTTTGGGCTTGCTTTTACTTTGTTAAAATTTGGTCAATACAACTAATACACAATTAAGAAAAACATGACTTGAATAATCAAGTCATCTTTTGGAACCAAATTCTTACAAGCACACAGAGAGAGAGAGAGAGAGAGAGAGAGAGAGAGAGATGCCAGCAAAAACATAACCTCGCCAGAGGCAATTCCAGCATTTTTTTTTTTTTTTTAACTTTTTCTAAGCTGTTGACACATGGGGTCTGTTCCTGTGTGAAATTTTACTTTGTCTTATAAAGTGTTCTTTCACATACACATGTTGTCTTTGTGTTATTTCAAAATAAGCCTGTATACAGTACCTTTCAACTCAAAGACTCATAACTTTGCCTGAAGTTTTTTCTTTCATGACTCAAAGTCAGACATTTCCTATAATGCACATGAAGTGCATTTCAATGGAGTGTAAGTCTAAAACTGAACCTATATCATATACCATATCATATCATATCATATCATACAGTATATATATTACATATCATTCAGATCAGAATTCAGTTGGGATGTCTTCAAGATCTGTAAAGAAAACAACTTCTGGGGAACAACTGTGTAGCAACATGTATCATAAATGGTTAGGTATTTCACAAGAAAAACACAACTACCACAAAGGAAGTCCAATGGTGCAAACATTATTGATGAAAGTCCATGTTGTGCATTAGAACTTTGAGCTGATACGAAAGCCAGATCTATTAGATTAACAAATTGTGTGTATTTCTAAGGAAGTTAGCATTGCAATTTTGCATTGCCTGGAGAAGCTTTCACATTCAGAATAACCCAACAAGCAGGGAAACCTTTTGGTGAGCAATGTTTTTTCTCAATTTTAAGCAAATGACAAGTTTGAAATTGAATGCATTGACATCCAATGACATGCCTGTTAAGATGAACGTTTAATCTGTTTATTACTGTCTGCCTCCAATGCAAACATGAATAGCTCATGGTGCTTCTTACTCCACGCCTATTGGTTTAGTTTATATCATGTGTTTTTGATGGATCGATGAATAGACCTACCGGGAATATTTATTTAATTGAGTTCAGAGTTCAGACGCAAAAGCCTCAAAGTCCATTTGCTATGAATTTACAGAAACATATTTATAATTTCATAAACTGTATTATCACCCCAACTCCAATTTGTTTGTTTTCGTCTGATTTGTTTGTACTTGATCCTTGGACTTAAAGATTTTTGCATCTGAACTCTGAATTTCAGGTGTGATATTTCCATGATTTATGATGCAACCAATCTCATCATCAGCAGTAGTTTAGACATAACTCAAACTACCGTCATGTTGTTTGTGCTATTTGTGCTTCTGCAGTAAGCTTACACAATAAGTATGATCCAGGCTTAACCCTAAGTATAATTTACCCCTCCATACATTATTACACCCTTCTTTAGTTTGGTTAAATACATTTTGTTTCATGCTTCTTTAATTTGGTGATATACAGTACTTATGACCTAGATTAAAATCACATGGTCAAATAATGCAGAAAACTAAGTGACATTAATGGGGCTGACAAATGTATACACAGGAATGCATGATGGCTCTGGTCCATTAACACACTCTGAGGATTTGGCAGAAGGTACTTTCAGTGTATTGAAAAACTGTTATTAATGTCCAGAACTTTTGTCAACTCTTTAGGTACAAGAGCACAAGTTCCATCTGACATGGAGGGACCACATACCCACACAGCAGACTTTGGAAACAACTATACACATTGCAAAGATGACAATTTCACCCAGTCCATATATTGGGTTAAGGCACATCAAAAAAGTGACCTGATAAATGATTGTCTGATCATCTCTATAGCATTCCTAGGAATATGCGTCACTGTCTGTGGATTATGTTCTTTGGTCAAAACTCGTCTTGCTGCTTCCGTGTACATTATAAATCTTTTCATCTCTGATCTGATTCAAAGTGTGGCCAAAACTATTGAGATTTTTGAACATTTACTTTGTTTGAAAAGTACATGTGATACTATGTTTCAAGGCATTACACTATTAGTCTATGTTATCAGTGTGGTGGTTAATATTTGCTTTATGGTGTGTATATCGGCTGAGAGATACATAATGATAGCTCATTCTGTTTGGTATAGAAACAGCCACACGACCAGGACATCGGCCTCTGTATCTGTCACTGTTTGGATTATAGTGCCTGTCCTTACAGTAATCTCACACTTTTTTTTACCTGGCCATTTATTTGTGAGTGCTCTTGTGGGTCTGCTTTCCCCGTATCCCTTTGTAATGTTCTTTTTGTGGGGACATGGAGGGCCCTTTCGAAAACCACTGTACCGTTGAAGGAGCAGAGGCGGATTATTGGAATGTTAGCTCTTGTTCTTTTTATTTACACAATATTATTCCTACCAACAATATTTGATTGGTTTACACATGCCACCCCATATTTACAGTGTGTGATCTCTTGGAAATACCTTGTGTATTCCGCCAACATTCTTATGGCGCTGACCCCCCTTTTTGATTTCGTCCTTTATTTAATTATGAGGAGGGATGCTACAGATGTCTTGAGTTCTCTGTTTTTCTGTTTTAATGAGAGACATGAAGACAACGAAATAACAGAAGGTGTTACAGAAGCCAGAGTCTAGATATTTACACTTCACATTTCTGTCGTAGCCACAGGATGCAGCAATTACACACTTTTGATGCATATTTTTGTTGTGAAATGAATTCACTTGCTCTAACAATGTCTGCTTTTTCTGAATGAAGAAGTTTTTAGCAGGTTTTGTTTTTCATTGTTTTCTTTGGGGGACAGAATGTCTTTAACCTTTGATCTCATGATCTCTGTAACAGAACTCAATGTCATCCACTGGCCCTATATTATGTGAACACTGTTGACTGGTAAATTTTTTTTTTTTTTTTTTTTTTTAAGTGAAAAATACATCGTCCATGAAAGAGTTAATGCAGCTATTAGTCCAGCACCCTAGTAAAACTTGCTAGCCTGCTGAAGGTGTTCAAATTCAAAATGATTGGATCAGCCCTTGACTGATACCCTAAAGTATTCTCGCTCTGCATTCACAACACTTCCCTCTGTTCATTGATTAGCCAGGATAGGATGCATCCTCAGAACTGGAGCTCATGGCATCAATCCCAGACATAGCACTCAAGGGAGATGAGAATCCAGTGGAAAATGGGGTATAGGCCAGGCCAGAGCTCTATGGGCCAGGCTACCAGCACACAGCATGAATTATCCCTTTCAGGCTTTTTCCAGTGTTTACCTGTCTCAACATGGCATTTTCCCTATTAAGGTCTATTTCTGATGAAAGCCCTCTTGTTTTTAGTCACACCAACTACACCACTTGTATGGTTATGATTTATACTTTCTTTTTTGCATTACACCTACTCAATAACTCAGTAGCCTGCACTATATTCATCTTCCAGAATATTTTCATGTGTGGTAGTAGTTGATTTGGTTTGAATTGTTTTTAGGCTACATCTAGTAGGATTGGCCATCACTGGATTATTCAAGAGAGGGGGATTAGGAGGCTGCTCATGATTAGTCTACACTGTGAGGAGACTTGTATAGCTATGCCCATGTGCTAAGACTGATTAAAACAATAAAACAATGATGTTAAAATCTAACGTTCACACAGGTAGGCCTACCTCTGTTTCCATCACTACCAGAGACATAGCCAACTCTGTAGGAACATTCACTTGCTCAGGGACAGCAGAGACAGTTTGCAGACATGTAAATTTCGGAACTGTCCACTTGATGGAGCCAAAAGCCAGGACCGGTTAGCTGTTAGGCAGCCTATAACAAAAATATGGAAACTATCGATAAGCCTATCGATTCAGACTTTTAATGAACAAACTATTAGGACCAGGCATATTATTAACACCTGTGAAAGTACTGTAATATCCACACATAAACAAGTGTGGACCAAACTAACAAAGCCCATGTACATTTCTCTGGTTATGTTTATGCCAGAGCGGTAGTGGTCCTATACGAAAGAATGACGTAGGACAACTATGGTAAACGAAGCGTTGCCTTAATTAAAAAAATGACTATTCTTTTCACTAAATGGCAGAAAGTACATCGGTGTGACAATCATTCGATATTATCGTCATTTCTGTCTGTATTTATGTTAAGTCTGATGGCTGTATATTTAAAATTTGTAACGAAAATAACAAAACCTTTCAGGCATTGCCACAAATGCCAAGAAACACAGGGGTCCTCATGCACGTTGTGTCAGGGAGTTTTCTGTTCTTGGCCGTCCTTTACTTGGATACGCTAAATGTCGAATGTTTTAAAAAATGACAGCAAGTTGTCCCTGTCACACAAAATGATATGTGTAACATTAGTCTCACCTCTTTGTTTCTTTTCGGTCGAGTGAATTTACAATGTCGGTTAATCGTTGCATTTTAGCTCTTTCTCGCGTGCATGTCAAGCACAGAATACGTAACGTTGCAGTCCCCTTCCCAGCAGCCACAACTACTCACCAACACTTGAATACTCGGCCTTTATATTTTCAAGAAAATGGATTATTTGGAGTAGTCGCAGAGACGGAATACGTCATCAAATAGTTCAACCCGTCCCCCAGATACCTCGTTGTTTGTGCCTATTAATATAAAAAGTGAAGCAGCTGGGGATGGGTCTATTGGACTGGAGCTAACTGAACCACTGGATAAAGGTAACGTTAAAGTAATTCTTTGGTCATTTGACACATTTAGGCAGTCCATACTAGAGATCTATCGATAGGTGTAACGTTATCGTAAACGTTAATTTGGGCCTGCAGTGGTTTAGGTCATCTTGAAGTTAGCATTTGAAGAATTTGTGTGATGTTTTGCAACTGTCTTGAAATATTGTAATGTCACTTCTTCAGCTGAACTTCTGAAGGTGCTGAATAAATTCTATAAAAGGAAAAGAGATGCAAAAACTTGCTGCAGACCAGGGTTTGGATGGTAAGTTCAAATAAGCGATACGAGTCTCTTTTAACGTTATGGTGTTTCGGTTTCGTTTCTTGTGTTTTGACTTTCTGGGATGATGTGCGCTTCCTTTGTAGCACGGCTCTTTCACCAGGCTTTCGTCAGCTTCAGGAAGTATGTACTGGAAATAACCGGTCTTACTGCAGACCTGCACATCATTCTACACGACATCTGCTGTGGGGCAGGTCAGTGTTACCACACTAGTCACTTTAGGTGTCTCATTGCAGTGTTCTGCATGATCTACATGTAGGCCTAGTCGTCCATAAAAGAACTCATGATCATAACTAGCGCAATATTCTGTCTGGGTCCTGGTAATCAATGGCTATGCCATAACGTTATTTGTGATGAATGAAAAAGAAGTAACCTCAACAATTGGAGATGGTAACGTTAAATCGTTGGGAATGGTGAACTCTGAACTTTAAAGGGGTCATATTATGCTTTATTCAAGCTAACATTTTTAGCTCTGATGTTCAGAACAGGCTGTTTCTCTTGGGAGCGTGCACCAGGTAACGTTAACTAGACACCTGCAGCCAACACATTGAGGATTTCCCTTTATGCTGTGACATAAGAAGTTAGGAAAATTCTAACATAAACAGGTGGTGTAAGCACACAGCAGTTGAACAGTTTCAGATTCACGTTGGCTATTTAACAACTGAGGCTTTGTATCAAGCTTACAGCTTGTTTAGAGGGAGTATAGACCCAAGAAACACATTCAAAAGCCATGTAAAGTTATTATTTTTTTTTACAATATGACACATTTAACGTTAACTCTAATCTTGAACTACTTTGAACTAGCCCATGCTGTGTGTGAACTTGCACAATATAGTATGTTTTACTTGGAGAGCAGGATCCATATTAGGACATTTTATAATTGCCATTTCTTGCATGAAAACACTTGGATCAGTTCAGCAGTGTGTTTTTCTCATCTGCTTCTACTGAAGGGGAAGAGTTCACGACAGGGTTGTACAGCACTGTGCTGTGCATACCCAGACTGATCTATTTGCATTTTCTCTAAATGTTGGTATTCTCTATCTGATGTCATCATTTTCTTGTGATGTTTTTTCAGGGCATGTTGATGATCTTTATCCTTACTTCATCCGACATGCAAAACAAATTTTTCCCATGTTGGACTGCATGGATGACTTGCGCAAGATCAGTGACTTGCGTGTTCCAGCCAACTGGTATGTGACACAATAAGAGAAAGTAAATGCACTAATATGGAGCATGCTGCCTACTGTGCACTAATGCACTGACTTTTTTTTTTTTTTTTTTTTTACAGTCACAGTTTTACACTAGAGTTTTTTATACACTTATACACAAATTTCATGTGTTTGACACTAGAGAAAAGATACTCAACTGTGTGATGAACTGTCAGTTGCTTATATATGTGCAGTATTATTCCTTTCATATTCATATGTAGGTATTTCATATTCATTCTACAGGTATCCTGAAGCAAGAGCTATTCAAAGAAAAATCATCTTTCATGCTGGACCTACAAACAGTGGGAAAACCTACCATGCCATCCAGAGATACCTAGCAGCCAAGTCTGGTGTCTACTGTGGACCATTAAAGCTTCTTGCTCATGAAATCTTTGAAAAGAGCAATAATGCCGTATGTTGAATCAATTGCTATTTTTTTTTCTTTTAATTAATTTTTTTTTTTTTAAATCGTCACAATGTCATTATTAGTTTGATCGGTTTTGATTCACGGTGGTGTTTACACAGAGAAACCTGCTTCATACATGGCTATGGCTAGGCTTATGTATATGTGTTCAAAACACAGTAAATGCCAGGTTTTAAACAGTAAATACCGGTTTTAAGCAGAATATTGGCTATATATACTTTGTAGAAGATACTGGAATATGGCCAGATTGATTAATGTCAGTCAGAATGAGGAGTTTGACTCCTACACAGACCAAATATTGCCAATATTCTGAATTTGAATATTCCCTGCATGTTACCGTAGTCATTGATCTGTTGTATTTTTAGCAAAATATTCTTAAGTGTGCTGTTCTGTTCTAGAATCAGCCATCTGTGTTGTATATAGCCACTCTCACAACTGCATAGTTTCAGGTATCAGGACATGATACCTGCATACTGTTGTGCAAGGTTTCGAATAATCTGAGGTTCCAATGATTCAGTGTAAAATGCTTGTTTGTTTCTGCGCTCACATTCGGTCTATGCTGTTCCTAACTAGTGCATTTAGCAGGGTCGTTCAACAGAGTTGTGCTTAAAATCACTCCAGTGCAATACTTTAAAATACAGAGGACATGGTGTCCCTTTTCCCTGCAGGGTGTGCTGTGTGACCTGGTGACGGGAGAGGAGCGCACCTTTGTGGACCCAGAAGGGAGACAATCTGGCCATGTGGCCTGCACCATTGAGATGTGCAGCGTCAACACTCCCTGTAAGTCCTTCCCTCAGGAAATTGTGATATTTTGGACAGTATTATTGAAATTTGTCAGTAATTACCATTTTAAACCATGAACTTGAACTGTAAATTGTCTTTTTAACATCTTGATGGTTTGTGGTCAGTTGGACACCCTAGCAGTATCTTTTGTCTTATGTCCTTCTAATGTCTTGTGTCCTTCCACTGTGTAGATGAGGTAGCTGTGATTGACGAGATTCAAATGATCAAAGATCTGTCTCGAGGATGGGCATGGACCAGAGCTCTTCTGGGTCAGTCTCACTGTCTGTTTCTGTCTCTTTCCCTCACGTTTGCAGCCTGCCCTCAGCATTAGCCTTATAAGCTACAGTATGCCCACCTTAGTCCACCATAGAATTCTTCAGTGTGGCTGCACGCTTAATTATGCCTCAAGAACTTGTTGTATTGTTGTTCTGATTGTGCAGGATTGTGTGCTGAAGAGATCCATATTTGTGGGGAGCCTGCAGCCATCAACTTTGTCAGAGAACTCATGTACACCACAGGTGAAGAGGTAGAGGTGAGTCCAAGAGATGCAACCATGTGTGAAGCACAGTAGTTTGTAACACACCATAATTTTCTTGCAATGATAATATAATGTACCGGAATGTTATTATTAGACAGTAATTAGAAAGTAAGTAATTAATAGAAAGTAAGTCATTTCAATTCAGTCAGAAAATGCCCTTAAAGTTGACATAGAATGAATTAATTGAGTATTGTATCCCCTTCTCTGATGTTAAAATGCAATATATTCAATTGTATTTTGTCAAAAATAAGATCAAGTGATATTTCACAAGACTATGTAACACCTCATATTTCAGATGTATGTAGAAAAGGGTTTTTTTTTTTGTTGCCTAAACTACGCCCCACTCTGGCAACCAATTGAACTACAATGGCTTTGTGTTTTTTGTGCCATCATTTGGAGGCTTTGTTGTAATTCTCCCATGTTTTAGTGGCTATTTCTGAATTGAAGATTTCCAAATGAAAGAGGGCAGAACCATGGCTCATGTTCATAACTCTTTGACCATGCACAACCTCTTTTAATACATCAAAGCCAATGTAAAAGCGTTTTTCCATTCTATGTCTCCTTTAAAGCAACCATGTTTCATGTCATTTTCAATTGTCTAGGTTCACAACTACCAAAGACTGACACCATTTAGCATTCTGGACCAAGCCGTGGAGTCCCTAGACAACCTGAGGCCTGGAGACTGCATTGTATGTTTCAGTAAAAACGACATCTACTCCATCAGCAGGCAGATTGAGCTCAGGGGGCAGGAGTGTGCCGTCATCTATGGCAGCTTACCTCCCGGTGAGTCACCTAATGACCGGGGATGGGAATCCAGACAATCATTTCCTCTTATCAATGCCGACCTGTTTCAGACTGTGGCCAAGGGGCCTTTATTGATACTGAAGATGATGTTGCTCTTGGGTGCTCCTTGTTTGTAAAGCTCCATGAGACATCTGTATGTTGTATGCCTATCTTTATGGATATATAAACTACTGAACACCTACATTTACTTCGGATGAATGTCTATGTCTCTATGTATACTGTATTTAGCAGAAATACTGCGCACCTTATTATTTCAATCTCTGTTCTACAGCCACAAAGTTATCCCAAGCTAAGAAGTTCAACGACCCAGAGGACCCCTGCAAAATACTCGTTGCTACTGATGCAATAGGCATGGGGTTAAATTTGTATGTATACTGTACATCTTTCATTCTTTTCATTTTCACAAAAATCACCTTTTTCCTAAAAAGAATGATCCCAAATAGAAGAGAGTTTTGAATGTCTCATGTGTGGTGACGTCTCCTATCTGTGTTTGTCAGGAGCATCAAGCGCATCATCTTCAACTCTCTGGTGAAGCCCAACATCAATGAGAAAGGGGAGAAGGAGATGGACACCATCTCCACCTCACAGGCACTGCAGATCGCAGGCCGAGCCGGACGCTTCAGCTCTGTCTTTAAAGAGGGACAGGTCACCACCATGTACCGGGATGACCTGCCCGTCCTCAAGGAGATACTGAGCCAGCCGGTCGACCCCATAGAAGTGAGTGAGTGAGTGAGTGAGTGAGTGAGTGAGTGAGTAGGTATGTGAGTGAGTGAGTGAGTGAGTGAGTGAGTGAGTGAGTGAGTGAGTGAGTGAGTAGGTGTGTGTGTGCGCTTGTTAGTTGCAGCTTACCCCTAGGTTGCAGTTACAGTATTAGTTATGTTTGTTTTTGTTGTTTAGAACTACTGTAAGCATTTCAACACTAGAACATCACAGCAGTATTTTCTTATGTTGTTCTTGTTGCTATTCAGACAGCAGGGTTGCATCCTACAGCTGAGCAGATCGAGATGTTTGCATATCACCTCCCGGATGCTACTCTCTCCAATCTCATAGTAAGCCACACAGACTGCTTAAACACACCAGTTCGCAACTTCCACCAGTTATGAGTTTTCAGTTAATTTTATCTCTGACTTAATGATTTTGAAGTAGAGGGCACCAAAATTTAATTTGAAAACTAAATTAAAATGGGTGCAAATACTTTGTGGGTGTTAATAATGTGGATGCTCTGTATAAAGTAAATATAGTATAATTCATTGTTTTTCTAGGATATATTTGTCAGCCTCTCACAGGTGGATGGACTTTATTTTGTCTGCAACATCGATGACTTTAAGTTCCTGGCTGACATGATCCAGCACATTCCGTTAAACCTGCGCTCCCGCTATGTCTTCTGCACTGCCCCCATCAATCGGAAGCAGCCATTCCTTTGCACCTCCGTCCTCAAGGTACTCACACTCCTTCCCCACCCACAGACATCAACATCCCAGTCACAGCCCCCTGGTATATTCATACCTTTACTCAACTTAAAGTGACAGTGGGAGGGTTGATGCTAGTAGTAGTAGTAGTAGTAGTAGTAGTAGTAGTATTCTACTGTGTACTCTGTGCCCACTTCCATTGCTACCGCTATCTCACTCTCCACATTCAAAAGGTCATATTATGAGTGTGTGAGTTTGTATATTATGTTTTAGAATTGTATAGTATGTTTTAGAATTCATGCCTTTGTCCCACAGTCAGTTTGTTGCTCAGTCTGTCAGATCAGTAAAGATATTTAACATCATTTAGTCCCAAGATGGGGTGGATGCAGTTTGTTAAAAGAAATTGAATAGGTTATAATCCAAACCAGTCACTAACAATGTGAAATATCATACATTCTGTGTAACTTTTTGTTGCATCAGCCATCAAAGCTGTTTGAAGTCATTATTTAAAGGTCAAAGAACTGCACTGTGTTGCATTAGTGCAAGTCTGACTTGGGATTCTTCTTAAATCAATGGGGTTTCATTTATCGCACCATTCGATAAACCATCAACCACTGACCAATGCTGAGATTGGTTTCCGTGTGGCCTTGTGGTTTTGTTTGTCAGATTGTGCAAGCAGGCCTTGGCATCTGTTGGCCGCCCGATCATGACCTTTTAACAGGACCTGTCCTTCAGTGACTTTGGGCCAGAGGTCCTGTAGTATTTGCTTTCTAAATTTAGTCTTTGCTGTCCTGGAGATGTTTGTGTTAAGGTCTATTTTTGGATGCATTGTACTGACTAAATCGCTCTAAAAGATAAGATGGGGTGCAGGGGGTCAGTGGACCAGTAGTAGTGATCCAGGTCAACTATATGAGCAACTAGAGGCTTTCGGCAACAGCAGCACAGCCTTGCTCTTATCTCACAGTGTGGGAGAAAGTGAAAGCGCTCATATCTGGATGGGCATTACTGAGGAAGAGGACAGAGATATGGCAGTGGCCTTCTTGTCTGACATTTGTTAATCAATGAGATTAGTTCAGTCTGAAGTGATGTGAGGACACACACACACACACACACACACACACACACACACACACACACATGCACACACACACACACACACACATACAGACAGGCAGGCAGACAGACACGCTCAGGTCCTCTACCCCCATCTCCACAGCCTCATGATCTTTTATATACATTAGTCATGCATGTCATCAGTTTCTTAAGAACCCGTGACTAATGTCTTCATGATGTTGCACTACATTACCATCGTCATTTCCTGTTGGGTAACCTCTCTGATAAGGTTTATGAGAGCTTAAGTTCACCAAGGACCCTGTTACTGTATGTCTCTCTCACTCTCTCTCTCTCTCTCTCTCTCTCTCTCTCTCTCTCTCTCTCTCTCTCTCCCCAGTTTGCCAGACAGTTCAGTCGTGACGAGCCGCTGACCTTTGATTGGGTGTGCCGTCACGTTAATTGGCCCCCTGGCCCCGCCCAAAAACATCAAGGACCTGGTGCACCTGGAAGCCGTGCATGACGTCCTGGATCTCTACCTGTGGCTCAGGTGTGCAATACAGAACCACTTAGAACAGTTTTTTTAAATCCACATCTAGTTGACAGAATGGTTGGCCTAAACATGATCAGTCCTGCATGAAAACTGTGTACTGTATGTTCCCAAGTGTAAACTGCTCCTGTGTGTTTGCCCCGGTACTGTAGCTATCGCTTCATGGACATGTTTCCTGATGCCAACCTGGTGCGCGAGGTGCAGAGGGAGCTGGACTCCATCATTCAGCAGGGCGTCCGCAGCATCACCCGCCTCATCCGGGCCTCCGAGGCTCAGGGCACACACACAGGAGCTGCCCCTGGCACCAACGCCCAGAACCATGCGGCCAACGCAGGGTCCAGAGGCCGGGGGGGCAAGGCCCTGAGCCACGGAGGTCCGGCTGGGAACGGGGAGCCGACGGCACCCTGAGCTCCAAGCTGGTTCAGGACGGACTCCTCACACCAGAGCTGCTGGGACAACTGCAGAGAGAGTGGGCTAAGAGACTGAAACCAAGATGGAGCCTCTGCGAGGATAAAAGGGAAGAACAAGAAGAAAAAGAAATGAAACAGAGCGTTGCTCATGTTAAACGCTATATGTGTGTGTGTCTATGCTCTACGTCTAGGATACTTCATGAAACCTTAGAGCCTTCCGCAGATATTTTTTGACATTTTAGGGGCAATGGTAAAAGCTCCCAAACACTCAAATGAGCAAAGGATCATGGTTGTGGTGAAGAGCAGCCCTGGGCCTAGCGTCACTAGTGTGGATGGGGCATGTGACCAAGTCATCTCTGCATTGTAGAAAGCACTGTTTCCTCCAGAGTTTCTTTTTGCTTCAAGGCAAAAGCTGGTGGGGACAAACTAACTCTGAATCTCTGAGGATGGACGTCAAGGGACACATCCACCCGAGAAGGACAAAATGGGTAGTTTTTATAGTCAGTCACCAATCATCAACATACGAGCCGTTACACACCAGTCATAGTTTTATACAATTAAATATCATTTTTTTTTTTGGAATATGGGATAATGAATAACTTGCATCAATTCTGCAGAATAAAGCAAACCTATTGATGACATGATGGTTTTACAGTATTTTTATGATCTCAGATCAAAGTTAACTTGTTTTTTTAACCTGTGTGTTTATGGTCAGATCTGCATTGCTTTTACAGTGTTATAAACTATTCATTGTTATAAAACTCAGTCACAGTCAGAGTTTTACCAAAACATTTAAATATCCGCCTCATGGCTGCTATTGTTTAAGAAAGTCAAGCCTGTTGAAATCACAACCACACTCCCCACACCATGCCACACAGTAACTCTATGATCTACTAGTTTACATTCAGGTCATGTTAAGACTGTGGAGCATGACTACTAACATGTTCTAGCTTTGCTCAGCCAAATGCATACAATGCTAGTGCTGAAATGAAAGAATCAACTTTATAAAGAAACAGTTAACTGTTCCTGTGATTTTCTCCCTGTCCTCATGTAGCTTTTGCTGCAAGCTTTCAATAGACAATAGATACGGTCTTTGTTTATGAAATGTTCATGTCAGTTTATTTTTTTGCACCATTGTTCCTCTCAGTAGGGTTCTGTTTTCATCTTGCCACCAGGCAGATTGTTCATTCTCTTAGGAAAGACCTCTGACTGGACTAAAGCCAACGGTCCATTGCTAGGAGAGCTCCAGGAGTGGGTGGAGGAAGAGGGGGGTTAAAAAAAATCTGGGCCATTAATTATTGAGCTGGAGGAAAGGGAGGGGTGAGGGGGGTGGTGAGGCGAGGCAGTCAGGAGCTTAAAGCCTGAGTACTGGGAAAAACAGGTTCAGAGAGGGAAAGTCTCCCCTTAAGCCCACCGCTGCTAACTGCAAAAGTTGAGAGTTAACAGGGTTGAAACAATCACTGGAACATACAAATGGTTTTGAAGTGAAGCTAAGGTTTTGTCGTTCTCTTGAAAGTTTTATTTTTAGCTGTGCTCACTTTGAGGAGTCAAGATGTTTGCCATCCATTTGCTCTCCTTCTACTTCTCCAAGCTGCAGGAGGACCAAATAAAAAGGTGAAGTCATTTAAAGTCTTCTGTTTAAGACATTACTTGTTTGTGTGAACTGCTCTTTTTGATGTGGTGAATGGGATTATATTGTTGTTCAAGTGTCCAACTTCACTTGTAGTTGTTTGATACACATCTGTGCACTGAATGTAACTTAGACTTTTTATTACTTAATCATAAACAAAAATGCAGTCTAAAAGGCATCTTTCAGAGTCAATTCAATGTGTCAAATTTGCTTGATATTTCATACATCATTTCTGCTTATTTATTTGGCAAGATCTTCATTGCTTGGAAATATCTGTGAAATCGAGTTAGCACCAAAACATTCTTGGCTGTCAGCCTGCGTTGATTTAATCCCTGTGACATGTTTGTTGGTGAGGAACACCTCGCCTACTGTCAGTAATGAATGGCGATCCATTTCACACTGTTGACTTACAAATCATTAACTGCGGGGCCTCATCAAGCCGTGTGGATGACAGTGGTAACGTCAGGGAGAGGGGACCTTGCCCTCTGTGCCTCCACCCATAGGAGACAGGCCCATGCTGTTGCCATCCACCTGAATGAAGGGTGTGATGAGCTGGATGTAATTAGGTTGAGATAGACTTTGGATACACTGATGATGCAGTCCTTTGGT
>JAODXP020000006.1:4491068-4521240 GCA_027497455.2 Sardinella longiceps | reverse complement strand
ATTACATTGACTTGTTACATATTGTTGCCGTCATCCATCCTGTTCCAACCCTGCTTCTCAGAAAGTATTTTAAAATACCCACCCATTTCTGCTTAAAGGAAGTCTGGTGATAGTTTCAGAGATACCAGACCAACATCTCTATTCTCACGTAATGCTTAAAGAAGGAGATATGCATACAAGTTGAGGCGGATGTCTGATTCGTATGGTCACATTCATTTGGAAACATCAAGGAGAGCATTCTAGGTAGGCAGCTCACAGTTCTTCCCATTTTAGGCAAACGGGAACAGTTTTGAAATTGAATGTATTCCTCTGTTTAGGGAAGGGGCTCTCCGTCCAGGAATATTACTCGATAGTCTATACAGTTTAAACCGGGGGCCCGGTTGCGGCCCTTTACATGTGTATTTACAGCTGAATCTCACTACTACAGCTAAAAGATACTCATTTAATTGATAATTGTTTCTCCCATTATGTTGGCAACACCACTTTGCAGGCCTGCACTGTCAGATAGAAACTACAACATAGACCTTACCCATTGCTGGATATAAAAATGGGCTCTAATAAGATTCAGCTGTAAATACACATGTAGTACACAGCCAATTTTTCTGCAGAAGATGTAACTGAAATTGTGATCCTGAATACTTCTTGAATATTTCTTAATAGCAATTCCAGACAAACAGACACCTGCTTTTTCAGTGATGTTCACCAATTATTTAAACAATTTGAACAGAATATTTAAGATGTTTATTTGGGGGAGTAATGTCATTAATGTCCAGAGCTTTTGTCACTTCATATCTCTAGGGACAAAGAATGGAAGTAGTATCAGAAATGGATGGACCAGGTACCCAGATTGATCTGATAACTTCCTGTGTGATTCTCTCCCTCGCGGTCCTTGGAATATGTTTTATTGTCTTCGGACTATGCTCTCTGGCCAAAACTCATCATCATGTGGGCTCTGTGTATGTTATCAACCTGTTCATCTCTGATGTGATTCAAACCTTTGCCAGAATTATTCACATGTCTCAACATTTGGCTTGTTTAAAATTGAGAGAATGTAATTCTGAGCTTGAGAGCTATGCACATTTAGTCTATGTTATTGGCGTGGTTGTTAATATTTTTTTTATGGTGTTTATATCTGCTGAAAGATATGTAATGGTTGCTCATTCTGTTTGGTATAGAAACTCCTACAAAACCAGGACACCAGTCTATGTGTCTATCACTGTTTGGATCATATTGGCTGTCCTCACAATCATCTCACACTTATCTTTATCTTCTATCTATTTATTTGTGGGTGCAGTTTTCGTTACACTTTTCCCATATCCCTTTGTGATGTTTTTTTTTGTTGGTACATGGAGAGCCCTTACTAGAAACACAACTTTAAGTTCAAATGAGCAGAGATGGATTATGAGTATATTAGGTCTTGTTCTTTTCATTTACACCATTTTATTCTTACCAACATTATTTACATGGTTAGATCAAGTCTTCCCCAGTCTCAGTTCTGCAGTCCTATGGTATATTGCCAACATTCTTTTGATGCTGAACCCCCTTTTTGATTTTGTCCTTTATTTAATTATTAGGAGAGATGCCAAAAATATCTTGAGTGTTCTGTTTTTTTGTTTTAATGAGAGACATGAAGACAGCGGAACAACAGAGGTTACAGAATCCAGAGTCTAGATATTTGAAGAGATTCATTTCAAAATTCTCACCATTTTAAAGAATTTTCTTTTTTTTTTCCCCATTCAGTTTTTAGACTATATTTTATATTTTTGATTAACTTTGGGCTTGCTTTTACTTTGTTAAAATTTGGTCAATACAACTAATACACAATTAAGAAAAACATGACTTGAATAATCAAGTCATGTTTTGGAACCAAATTCTTACAAGCACACACACACACACACAGAGAGAGAGAGAGAGAGAGAGAGAGAGAGAGATGCCAGCAAAAACATAACCTCGGCAGAGGCAATTCCAGCATTTTTTTTTTTTTTACTTTTTCTAAGCTGTTGACACATGGGGTCTGTTCCTGTGTGAAATTTGACTTTGTCTTATAAAGTGTTCTTTCACATACACATGTTGTCTTTGTGTTATTTCAAAATAAGCCTGTATACAGTACCTTTCAACTCAAAGACTCATAACTTTGCCTGAAGTTTTTTCTTTCATGACTCAAAGTCAGACATTTCCTATAATGCACATGAAGTGCATTTCAATGGAGTGTAAGTCTAAAACTGAACCTATATCATATACCATATCATATCATATCATACAGTATATATATTACATATCATTCAGATCAGAATTCAGTTGGGATGTCTTCAAGATCTGTAAAGAAAACAACTTCTGGGGAACAACTGTGTAGCAACATGTATCATAAATGGTTAGGTATTTCACAAGAAAAACACAACTACCACAAAGGAAGTCCAATGGTGCAAACATTATTGATGAAAGTCCATGTTATGCATTAGAACTTTGAGCTGATACGAAAGCCAGATCTATTAGATTAACAAATTGTGTGTATTTCTAAGGAAGTTAGCATTGCAATTTTGCATTGCCTGGAGAAGCTTTCACATTCAGAATAACCCAACAAGCAGGGAAACCTTTTGGTGAGCAATGTTTTTTCTCAATTTTAAGCAAATGACAAGTTTGAAATTGAATGCATTGACATCCAATGACATGCCTGTTAAGATGAACGTTTAATCTGTTTATTACTGTCTGCCTCCAATGCAAACATGAATAGCTCATGGTGCTTCTTACTCCACGCCTATTGGTTTAGTTTATATCATGTGTTTTTGATGGATCGATGAATAGACCTACCGGGAATATTTATTTAATTGAGTTCAGAGTTCAGACGCAAAAGCCTCAAAGTCCATTTGCTATGAATTTACAGAAACATATTTATAATTTCATAAACTGTATTATCACCCCAACTCCAATTTGTTTGTTTTCGTCTGATTTGTTTGTACTTGATCCTTGGACTTAAAGGTTTTTGCATCTGAACTCTGAATTTCAGGTGTGATATTTCCATGATTTATGATGCAACCAATCTCATCATCAGCAGTAGTTTAGACATAACTCAAACTACCGTCATGTTGTTTGTGCTATTTGTGCTTCTGCAGTAAGCTTACACAATAAGTATGATCCAGGCTTAACCCTAAGTATAATTTACCCCTCCATACATTATTACACCCTTCTTTAGTTTGGTTAAATACATTTTGTTTCATGCTTCTTTAATTTGGCGATATACAGTACTTATGACCTAGATTAAAATCACATGGTCAAATAATGCAGAAAACTAAGCGACATTAATGGGGCTGACAAATGTATACACAGGAATGCATGATGGCTCTGGTCCATTAACACACTCTGAGGATTTGGCAGAAGGTACTTTCAGTGTATTGAAAAACTGTTATTAATGTCCAGAACTTTTGTCAACTCTTTAGGTACAAGAGCACAAGTTCCATCTGACATGGAGGGACCACATACCCACACAGCAGACTTTGGAAACAACTATACACATTGCAAAGATGACAATTTCACCCAGTCCACATATTGGGTTAAGGCACATCAAAAAAGTGACCTGATAAATGATTGTCTGATCATCTCTATAGCATTCCTAGGAATATGCGTCACTGTCTGTGGATTATGTTCTTTGGTCAAAACTCGTCTTGCTGCTTCCGTGTACATTATAAATCTTTTCATCTCTGATCTGATTCAAAGTGTGGCCAAAACTATTGAGATTTTTGAACATTTACTTTGTTTGAAAAGTACATGTGATACTATGTTTCAAGGCATTACACTATTAGTCTATGTTATCAGTGTGGTGGTTAATATTTGCTTTATGGTGTGTATATCGGCTGAGAGATACATAATGATAGCTCATTCTGTTTGGTATAGAAACAGCCACACGACCAGGACATCGGCCTCTGTATCTGTCACTGTTTGGATTATAGTGCCTGTCCTTACAGTAATCTCACACTTTTTTTTACCTGGCCATTTATTTGTGAGTGCTCTTGTGGGTCTGCTTTCCCCGTATCCCTTTGTAATGTTCTTTTTTGTGGGGACATGGAGGGCCCTTTCGAAAACCACTGTACCGTTGAAGGAGCAGAGGCGGATTATTGGAATGTTAGCTCTTGTTCTTTTTATTTACACAATATTATTCCTACCAACAATGTTTGATTGGTTTACACATGCCACCCCATATTTACAGTGTGTGATCTCTTGGAAATACCTTGTGTATTCCGCCAACATTCTTATGGCGCTGACCCCCCTTTTTGATTTCGTCCTTTATTTAATTATGAGGAGGGATGCTACAGATGTCTTGAGTTCTCTGTTTTTCTGTTTTAATGAGAGACATGAAGACAACGAAATAACAGAAGGTGTTACAGAAGCCAGAGTCTAGATATTTACACTTCACATTTCTGTCGTAGCCACAGGATGCAGCAATTACACACTTTTGATGCATATTTTTGTTGTGAAATGAATTCACTTGCTCTAACAATGTCTGCTTTTTCTGAATGAAGAAGTTTTTAGCAGGTTTTGTTTTTCATTGTTTTCTTTGGGGGACAGAATGTCTTTAACCTTTGATCTCATGATCTCTGTAACAGAACTCAATGTCATCCACTGGCCCTATATTATGTGAACACTGTTGACTGGTAAATTTTTTTTTTTTTTTTTTTTTTTTAAGTGAAAAATACATCGTCCATGAAAGAATTAATGCAGCTATTAGTCCAGCACCCTAGTAAAACTTGCTAGCCTGCTGAAGGTGTTCAAATTCAAAATGATTGGATCAGCCCTTGACTGATACCCTAAAGTATTCTCGCTCTGCATTCACAACACTTCCCTCTGTTCATTGATTAGCCAGGATAGGATGCATCCTCAGAACTGGAGCTCATGGCATCAATCCCAGACATAGCACTCAAGGGAGATGAGAATCCAGTGGAAAATGGGGTATAGGCCAGGCCAGAGCTCTATGGGCCAGGCTACCAGCACACAGCATGAATTGTCCTTTTCAGGCTTTTTTCAGTGTTTACCTGTCTCAACATGGCATTTTCCCTATTAAGGTCTATTTCTGATGAAAGCCCTCTTGTTTTTAGTCACACCAACTACACCACTTGTATGGTTATGATTTATACTTTCTTTTTTGCATTACACCTACTCAATAACTCAGTAGCCTGCACTATATTCATCTTCCAGAATATTTTCATGTGTGGTAGTAGTTGATTTGGTTTGAATTGTTTTTAGGCTACATCTAGTAGGATTGGCCATCACTGGATTATTCAAGAGAGGGGGATTAGGAGGCTGCTCATGATTAGTCTACACTGTGAGGAGACTTGTATAGCTATGCCCATGTGCTAAGACTGATTAAAACAATAAAACAATGATGTTAAAATCTAACGTCTCTACGGGCAACATAATTCACACAGGTAGGCCTACCTCTGTTTCCATCACTACCAGAGACATAGCCAACTCTGTAGGAACATTCACTTGCTCAGGGACAGCAGAGACAGTTTGCAGACATGTAAATTTCGGAACTGTCCACTTGATGGAGCCAGAAGCCAGGACCGGTTAGCTGTTAGGCAGCCTATAACAAAAATATGGAAACTATCGATAAGCTTTCAGACTTTTAATGAACAAACTATTAGGACCAGGCATGTTATTAACACCTGTGAAAGTACTGTAATATCCACCCATAAGCAAGTGTGGACCAAACTAACAAAGCCCATGTAAATTTCTCTGGTTATGTTTATGCCAGAGCGGTAGTGGTCCTATACGAAAGAATGACGTAGGGCAACTATGGTAAACGAAGCGTTGCCTTAATTCAAAAATGACTATTCTTTTCACTAAATGGCAGAGAGTACATCAGTGTGACAATCATTCGATATTATCGTCATTTCTGTCTGTATTTATGTTAAGTCTGATGGCTGTATATTTAAAATTTGTAACGAAAATAACAAAACCTTTCAGGCATTGCCACAAATGCCAAGAAACACAGGGGTCCTCATGCACGTTGTGTCAGGGAGTTTTCTGTTCTTGGCCGTCCTTTACTTGGATACGCTAAATGTCGAATGTTTTAAAAAATGACAGCAAGTTGTCCCTGTCACACAAAATGATATGTGTAACATTAGTCTCACCTCTTTGTTTCTTTTCGGTCGAGTGAATTTACAATGTCGGTTAATCGTTGCATTTTAGCTCTTTCTCGCGTGCATGTCAAGCACAGAATACGTAACGTTGCAGTCCCCTTCCCAGCAGCCACAACTACTCACCAACACTTGAATACTCGGCCTTTATATTTTCAAGAAAATGGATTATTTGGAGTGTCGCAGAGACGGAATACGTCATCAAATAGTTCAACCCGTCCCCCAGATACCTCGTTGTTTGTGCCTATTAATATAAAAAGTGAAGCAGCTGGGGATGGGTCTATTGGACTGGAGCTAACTGAACCACTGGATAAAGGTAACGTTAAAGTAATTCTTTGGTCATTTGACACATTTAGGCAGTCCATACTAGAGATCTATCGATAGGTGTAACGTTATCGTAAACGTTAATTTGGGCCTGCAGTGGTTTAGGTCATCTTGAAGTTAGCATTTGAAGAATTTGTGTGATGTTTTGCAACTGTCTTGAAATATTGTAATGTCACTTCTTCAGCTGAACTTCTGAAGGTGCTGAATAAATTCTATAAAAGGAAAGAGATGCAAAAACTTGCTGCAGACCAGGGTTTGGATGGTAAGTTCAAATAAGCG
The DNA here is from genome assembly GCA_027497455.2 of Sardinella longiceps. Classification (NCBI taxonomy): domain Eukaryota; kingdom Metazoa; phylum Chordata; class Actinopteri; order Clupeiformes; family Clupeidae; genus Sardinella; species Sardinella longiceps. Next base: position 4,514,506 of record JAODXP020000006.1, on the reverse strand, counting down.
ATACGAGTCTCTTTTAACGTTATGGTGTTTCGGTTTCGTTTCTTGTGTTTTGACTTTCTGGGATGATGTGCGCTTCCTTTGTAGCACGGCTCTTTCACCAGGCTTTCGTCAGCTTCAGGAAGTATGTACTGGAAATAACCGGTCTTACTGCAGACCTGCACATCATTCTACACGACATCTGCTGTGGGGCAGGTCAGTGTTACCACACTAGTCACTTTAGGTGTCTCATTGCAGTGTTCTGCATGATCTACATGTAGGCCTAGTCGTCCATAAAAGAACTCATGATCATAACTAGCGCAATATTCTGTCTGGGTCCTGGTAATCAATGGCTATGCCATAACGTTATTTGTGATGAATGAAAAAAGAAGTAACCTCAACAATTGGAGATGGTAAATCGTTGGGAATGGTGAACTCTGAACTTTAAAGGGGTCATATTATGCTTTATTCAAGCTAACTTTTTTAGCTCTGATGTTCAGAACAGGCTGTTTCTCTTGGGAGCGTGCACCAGGTAACGTTAACTAGACACCTGCAGCCAACACATTGAGGATTTCCCTTTATGCTGTGACATAAGAAGTTAGGAAAATTCTAACATAAACAGGTGGTGTAAGCACACAGCAGTTGAACAGTTTCAGATTCACGTTGGCTATTTAACAACTGAGGCTTTGTATCAAGCTTACAGCTTGTTTAGAGGGAGTATAGACCCAAGAAACACATTCAAAAGCCATGTAAAGTTTTTTTTTTTTTTTTTTTACAGTATGACACATTTAACGTTAACTCTAATCTTGAACTACTTTGAACTAGCCCATGCTGTGTGTGGACTTGCACAATATGTTTTACTTGGAGAGCAGGATCCATATTAGGACATTTTATAATTGCCATTTCTTGCATGAAAACACTTGGATCAGTTCAGCAGTGTGTTTTTCTCATCTGCTTCTACTGAAGGGGAAGAGTTCACGACAGGGTTGTACAGCACTGTGCTGTGCATACCCAGACTGATCTATTTGCATTTTCTCTAAATGTTGGTATTCTCTATCTGATGTCATCATTTTCTTGTGATGTTTTTTCAGGGCATGTTGATGATCTTTATCCTTACTTCATCCGACATGCAAAACAAATTTTTCCCATGTTGGACTGCATGGATGACTTGCGCAAGATCAGTGACTTGCGTGTTCCAGCCAACTGGTATGTGACACAATAAGAGAAAGTAAATGCACTAATATGGAGCATGCTGCCTACTGTGCACTAATGCACTGACTTTTTTTTTTTTTTTTACAGTCACAGTTTTACACTAGAGTTTTTTATACACTTATACACAAATTTCATGTGTTTGACACTAGAGAAAAGATACTCAACTGTGTGATGAACTGTCAGTTGCTTATATATGTGCAGTATTATTCCTTTCATATTCATATGTAGGTATTTCATATTCATTCTACAGGTATCCTGAAGCAAGAGCTATTCAAAGAAAAATCATCTTTCATGCTGGACCTACAAACAGTGGGAAAACCTACCATGCCATCCAGAGATACCTAGCAGCCAAGTCTGGTGTCTACTGTGGACCATTAAAGCTTCTTGCTCATGAAATCTTTGAAAAGAGCAATAATGCCGTATGTTGAATCAATTGCTATTTTTTTTTTTCTTTTAATTATTTTTTTTTTTTTAAATCGTCACAATGTCATTATTAGTTTGATCGGTTTTGATTCACGGTGGTGTTTACACAGAGAAACCTGCTTCATACATGGCTATGGCTAGGCTTATGTATATGTGTTCAAAACACAGTAAATGCCAGGTTTTAAACAGTAAATACCGGTTTTAAACAGAATATTGGCTATATATACTTTGTAGAAGATACTGGAATATGGCCAGATTGATTAATGTCAGTCAGAATGAGGAGTTTGACTCCTACACAGACCAAATATTGCCAATATTCTGAATTTGAATATTCCCTGCATGTTACCGTAGTCATTGATCTGTTGTATTTTTAGCAAAATATTCTTAAGTGTGCTGTTCTGTTCTAGAATCAGCCATCTGTGTTGTATATAGCCACTCTCACAACTGCATAGTTTCAGGTATCAGGACATGATACCTGCATACTGTTATGCAAGGTTTCGAATAATCTGAGGTTCCAATGATTCAGTGTAAAATGCTTGTTTGTTTCTGCGCTCACATTCGGTCTATGCTGTTCCTAACTAGTGCATTTAGCAGGGTCGTTCAACAGAGTTGTGCTTAAAATCACTCCAGTGCAATACTTTAAAATACAGAGGACATGGTGTCCCTTTTCCCTGCAGGGTGTGCTGTGTGACCTGGTGACAGGAGAGGAGCGCACCTTTGTGGACCCAGAAGGGAGACAATCTGGCCATGTGGCCTGCACCATTGAGATGTGCAGCGTCAACACTCCCTGTAAGTCCTTCCCTCAGGAAATTGTGATATTTTGGACAGTATTATTGAAATTTGTCAGTAATTACCATTTTAAACCATGAACTTGAACTGTAAATTGTCTTTTTAACATCTTGATGGTTTGTGGTCAGTTGGACACCCTAGCAGTATCTTTTGTCTTATGTCCTTCTAATGTCTTGTGTCCTTTCCACTGTGTAGATGAGGTAGCTGTGATTGACGAGATTCAAATGATCAAAGATCTGTCTCGAGGATGGGCATGGACCAGAGCTCTTCTGGGTCAGTCTCACTGTCTGTTTCTGTCTCTTTCCCTCACGTTTGCAGCCTGCCCTCAGCATTAGCCTTATAAGCTACAGTATGCCCACCTTAGTCCACCATAGAATTCTTCAGTGTGGCTGCACGCTTAATTATGCCTCAAGAACTTGTTGTATTGTTGTTCTGATTGTGCAGGATTGTGTGCTGAAGAGATCCATATTTGTGGGGAGCCTGCAGCCATCAACTTTGTCAGAGAACTCATGTACACCACAGGTGAAGAGGTAGAGGTGAGTCCAAGAGATGCAACCATGTGTGAAGCACAGTAGTTTGTAACACACCATCATTTTCTTGCAATGATAATATAATGTACAGGAATGTTATTATTAGACAGTAATGAGTTTCCATCAGCGACATCTCGACTCATTTCAATTCAGTCAGAAAATGCCCTTAAAGGTGACATAGAATTAATTAATTGAATATTGTATCCCCTTCTCTGATGTTAAAATACAATATATTCAATTGTGTTTTGTCAAAAATAAGATCATGTGATATTTCACAAGACTATGTAACACCTCATATTTCAGATGTCTGTAGAAAAGGGTTTTGTTGCCTAAACTACGCCCACTCTGGCAACCAATTGAACTACAATGGCTTTGTGTTTTTTGTGCCATCATTTGGAGGCTTTGTTGTAATTCTCCCATGTTTTAGTGGCTATTTCTGAATTTAAGATTTCCAAATGAAAGAGGGCAGAACCATGGCTCATGTTCATAACTCTTTGACCATGCACAACCTCTTTTAATACATCAAAGCCAATGTAAAAGCGTTTTTCCATTCTATGTCTCCTTTAAAGCAACCATGTTTCATGTCATTTTCAATTGTCTAGGTTCACAACTACCAAAGACTGACACCATTTAGCATTCTGGACCAAGCCGTGGAGTCCCTAGACAACCTGAGGCCTGGAGACTGCATTGTATGTTTCAGTAAAAACGACATCTACTCCATCAGCAGGCAGATTGAGCTCAGGGGGCAGGAGTGTGCCGTCATCTATGGCAGCTTACCTCCCGGTGAGTCACCTAATGACCGGGGATGGGAATCCAGACAATCATTTCCTCTTATCAATGCCGACCTGTTTCAGACTGTGGCCAAGGGGCCTTTATTGATACTGAAGATGATGTTGCTCTTGGGTGCTCCTTGTTTGTAAAGCTCCATGAGACATCTGTATGTTGTATGCCTATCGTTTATGGATATATAAACTACTGAACACCTACATTTACTTCGGATGAATGTCTATGTCTCTATGTATACTGTATTTAGCAGAAATACTGCGCACCTTATTATTTCAATCTCTGTTCTACAGCCACAAAGTTATCCCAAGCTAAGAAGTTCAACGACCCAGAGGACCCCTGCAAAATACTCGTTGCTACTGATGCAATAGGCATGGGGTTAAATTTGTATGTATACTGTACATCTTTCATTCTTTTCATTTTCACAAAAATCACCTTTTTCCTAAAAAGAATGATCCCAAATAGAAGAGAGTTTTGAATGTCTCATGTGTGGTGACGTCTCCTATCTGTGTTTGTCAGGAGCATCAAGCGCATCATCTTCAACTCTCTGGTGAAGCCCAACATCAATGAGAAAGGGGAGAAGGAGATGGACACCATCTCCACCTCACAGGCACTGCAGATCGCAGGCCGAGCCGGACGCTTCAGCTCTGTCTTTAAAGAGGGACAGGTCACCACCATGTACCGGGATGACCTGCCCGTCCTCAAGGAGATACTGAGCCAGCCGGTCGACCCCATAGAAGTGAGTGAGTGAGTGAGTGAGTGAGTGAGTGAGTGAGTGAGTGAGTGAGTGAGTGAGTGAGTGAGTGAGTGAGTGAGTGTGTGTGTGTGTGTGTGTGTGTGTGTGTGTGTGTGTGTGTGTGTGTGTGTGTGTGTGTGTGTGTGTGTGTGTGTGTGTGTGTGTGTGTGTGTGTGTGTGTGCTTGTTAGTTGCAGCTTACCCCTAGGTTGCAGTTACAGTATTAGTTATGTTTGTTTTTGTTGTTTAGAACTACTGTAAGCATTTCAACACTAGAACATCACAGCAGTATTTTCTTATGTTGTTCTTGTTGCTATTCAGACAGCAGGGTTGCATCCTACAGCTGAGCAGATCGAGATGTTTGCATATCACCTCCCGGATGCTACTCTCTCCAATCTCATAGTAAGCCACACAGACTGTTTTTAAACCCACCAGTTCACAACTTCCACCAGTTATGAGTTTTCAGTTAATTTTTTCTCGGACTTAATGATTTTGAAGTAGAGGGCACCAAAATTGAATTTGAAAACATTAAAATGGGTGCGAATACTTTGTGGGTGTTAATAATGTGGATGCTCTGTATGTAAAGTAAATATAGTATAATTCATTGTTTTTCTAGGATATATTTGTCAGCCTCTCACAGGTGGATGGACTTTATTTTGTCTGCAACATCGATGACTTTAAGTTCCTGGCTGACATGATCCAGCACATTCCGTTAAACCTGCGCTCCCGCTATGTCTTCTGCACTGCCCCCATCAATCGGAAGCAGCCATTCCTTTGCACCTCCGTCCTCAAGGTACTCACACTCCTTCCCCACCCACAGACATCAACATCCCAGTCACAGCTCCCTGGTATATTCATACCTTTACTCAACTTAAAGTGACAGTGGGAGGGTTGATGCTACAGTATTCCGCATAAGCCGCATGTGTATAAGCCGCAGGACAGTGTTTTATCAAGAAAAAACAAAACAATATAACGCGCTAATAGTTGGGAAATTACGGGTAGTAGTACAGTAGTAGTAGTAGTAGTAGTAGTAGTAGTATTCTACTGTGTACTCTGTGCCCACTTCCATTGCTACCGCTATCTCACTCTCCACATTCAAAAGGTCATATTATGAGTGTGTGAGTTTGTATATTATGTTTTAGAATTGTATAGTATGTTTTAGAATTCATGCCTTTGTCCCACAGTCAGTTTGTTGCTCAGTCTGTCAGATCAGTAAAGATATTTAACATCATTTAGTCCCAAGATGGGGTGGATGCAGTTTGTTAAAAGAAATTGAATAGGTTATAATCCAAACCAGTCAGTAACAATGTGAAATATCATACATTCTGTGTAACTTTTTGTTGCATCAGCCATCAAAGCTGTTTGAAGTCATTATTTAAAGGTCAAAGAACTGCACTGTGTTGCATTAGTGCAAGTCTGACTTGGGATTCTTCTTAAATCAATGGGGTTTCATTTATCGCACCATTCGATAAACCATCAACCACTGACCAATGCTGAGATTGGTTTCCGTGTGGCCTTGTGGTTTTGTTTGTCAGATTGTGCAAGCAGGCCTTGGCATCTGTTGGCCGCCCGATCATGACCTTTTAACAAGGCCCGTCCTTCAGTGACTTTGGGCCAGAGGTCCTGTAGTATTTGCTTTCTAAATTTAGTCTTTGCTGTCCTGGAGATGTTTGTGTTAAGGTCTATTTTTGGATGCATTGTACTGACTAAATCGCTCTAAAAGATAAGATGGGGTGCAGGGGGTCAGTGGACCAGTAGTAGTGATCCAGGTCAACTATATGAGCAACTAGAGGCTTTCGGCAACAGCAGCACAGCCTTGCTCTTATCTCACAGTGTGGGAGAAAGTGAAAGCGCTCATATCTGGATGGGCATTACTGAGGAAGAGGACAGAGATATGGCAGTGGCCTTCTTGTCTGACATTTGTTAATCAATGAGATTAGTTCAGTCTGAAGTGATGTGAGGACACACACACACACACACACACACACACATGCACACACACACACACACACACATACAGACAGGCAGACAGACACGCTCAGGTCCTCTACCCCCATCTCCACAGCCTCATGATCTTTTATATACATTAGTCATGCATGTCATCAGTTTCTTAAGAACCCGTGACTAATGTCTTCATGATGTTGCACTACATTACCATCGTCATTTCCTGTTGGGTAACCTCTCTGATAAGGTTTATGAGAGCTTAAGTTCACCAAGGACCCTGTTACTGTATGTCTCACTCTCTCTCTCTCTCTCTCTCTCTCTCTCTCTCTCTCTCTCTCTCTCTCTCCCCCAGTTTGCCAGACAGTTCAGTCGTGACGAGCCGCTGACCTTTGATTGGGTGTGCCGTCACGTTAATTGGCCCCTGGCCCCGCCCAAAAACATCAAGGACCTGGTGCACCTGGAAGCCGTGCATGACGTCCTGGATCTCTACCTGTGGCTCAGGTGTGCAATACAGAACCACTTAGAACAGTTTTTTTAAATCCACATCTAGTTGACAGAATGGTTGGCCTAAACATGATCAGTCCTGCATGAAAACTGTGTACTGTATGTTCCCAAGTGTAAACTGCTCCTGTGTGTTTGCCCCGGTACTGTAGCTATCGCTTCATGGACATGTTTCCTGATGCCAACCTGGTGCGCGAGGTGCAGAGGGAGCTGGACTCCATCATTCAGCAGGGCGTCCGCAGCATCACCCGCCTCATCCGGGCCTCCGAGGCTCAGGGCACACACACAGGAGCTGCCCCTGGCACCAACGCCCAGAACCATGCGGCCAACGCAGGGTCCAGAGGCCGGGGGGGCAAGGCCCTGAGCCACGGAGGTCCGGCTGGGAACGGGGGAGCCGACGGCACCCTGAGCTCCAAGCTGGTTCAGGACGGACTCCTCACACCAGAGCTGCTGGGACAACTGCAGAGAGAGTGGGCTAAGAGACTGAACCAAGATGGAGCCTCTGCGAGGATAAAAGGGAAGAACAAGAAGAAAAAGAAATGAAACAGGAGTTGCTCATGTTAAACGCTATATGTGTGTGTGTCTATGCTCTACGTCTAGGATACTTCATGAAACCTTAGAGCCTTCCGCAGATATTTTTTGACATTTTAGGGGCAATGGTAAAAGCTCCCAAACACTCAAATGAGCAAAGGATCATGGTTGTGGTGAAGAGCAGCCCTGGGCCTAGCATCACTAGTGTGGATGGGGCATGTGACCAAGTCATCTCTGCATTGTAGAAAGCACTGTTTCCTCCAGAGTTTCTGTTTGCTTCAAGGCAAAAGCACTGGTGGGGGACACACTAACTCTGAATCTTGAGGATGGACGTCAAGGGACACATCCACCCGAGAAGGACAAAATGGGTAGTTTTTATAGTCAGTCACCAATCATCAACATACGAGCCGTTACACACCAGTCATAGTTTTATACAATTAAATATCATTTTTTTTGGAATATGGGATAATGAATAACTTGCATCAATTCTGCAGAATAAAGCAAACCTATTGATGACATGATGGTTTTACAGTATTTTTATGATCTCAGATCAAAGTTAACTTGTTTTTTTAACCTGTGTGTTTATGGTCAGATCTGCATTGCTTTTACAGTGTTATAAGCTATTCATTGTTATAAAACTCAGTCACAGTCAGAGTTTTACCAACACATTTAAATATCTGCCTCATGGCTGTGAAATTACTCAACACACTCAACAGTCATGCTATTGCCTGTTGAAATCACAACCACACTATGATCTACTAGTTTACATTCAGGTCATGTTAAGACTGTGGAGCATGACTACTAACATGTTCTAGCTTTGCTCAGCCAAATGCATACAATGCTAGTGCTGAAATGAAAGAATCAACTTTATAAAGAAACAGTTAACTGTTCCTGTGATTTTCTTCCTTTCCTCATGTAGCTTTTGCTGCAAGCTTTCAATAGACAATAGATACGGTCTTTGTTTATGAAATGTCCATGTCAGTTTATTTTTTTGCACCATTGTTCGTCTCAGTAGGGTTCTGTTTTCATCTTGCCACCAGGCAGATTGTTCATTCTCTTAGGAAAGACCTCTGACTGGACTAAAGCCAACGGTCCATTGCTAGGAGAGCTCCAGGAGTGGGTGGAGGAAGAGGGGGGTTAAAAAAAATCTGGGCCATTAATTATTGAGCTGGAGGAAAGGGAGGGGTGAGGGGGGTGGTGAGGCGAGGCAGTCAGGAGCTTAAAGCCTCAGTACTGGGAAAAACAGGTTCAGAGAGGGAAAGTCTCCCCTTAAGCCCACCGCTGCTAACTGCAAAAGTTGAGAGTTAACAGGGTTGAAACAATCACTGGAACATACAAATGGTTTTGAAGTGAAGCTAAGGTTTTGTCGTTCTCTTGAAAGTTTTATTTTTAGCTGTGCTCACTTTGAGGAGTCAAGATGTTTGCCATCCACTTGCTCTCCTTCTACTTCTCCAAGCTGCAGGAGGACCAAATCAAAAAGGTGAAGTCATTTAAAGTCTTCTGTTTAAGACATTACTTGTTTGTGTGAACTGCTCTTTTTGATGTGGTGAATGGGATTATATTGTTGTTCAAGTGTCCAACTTCACTTGTAGTTGTTTGATACACATCTGTGCACTGAATATAACTTAGACTTTTTATTACTTAATCATAAACAAAAATGCAGTCTAAAAGGCATCTTTCAGAGTCAATTCAATGTGTCAAATTTGCTTGATATTTCATACATCAATTCTGCTTATTTATTTGGCAAGATCTTCATTGCTTGGAAATATCTGTGAAATCGAGTGCTTTCCGCTGTTATTTGCACCAAAACATTCTTGGCTGTCAGCCTGCGTTGATTTAATCCCTGTGACATGTTTGTTGGTGAGGAACACCTCGCCTACTGTCAGTAATGAATGGCGATCCATTTCACACTGTTGACTTACAAATCATTAACTGCGGGGCCTCATCAAGCTGTGCGGATGGTAGTGAGAACGTCAGGGCGAGGGGACCTTGCCCTCTGTGCCTCCACCCATAGGAGACAGGCCCATGCTGTTGCCATCCACCTGAATGAAGGGTGTGATGAGCTGGATGTAATTAGGTTGAGATAGACTTTGGATACACTGATGATGCAGTCCTTTGGTAGTAGAGTCATAGTGTGGTCAATTATCTGCTGTTGTCTACATTATGTTTGTTGAGCCATTCTGAAAATGACGTGTCTTTCCCACACATACACAGAGAGAGAGAGAGAGAGAGAGACACGACACAAGCATTGCTATTGCACTGGTTTGATGTCTAGCCACAGGAAGTTCAGTACAAGTGCAAACGCACCAAATCTCAAGAAATTCAATAGCCTGCTCACTTAACTAAATATCAGACGTAACAACAGGGCTTTAAGCATAGGCCCACCCAAAATAATGTAATATTATGAAGTGATACTTTTACATATCCATTTGTATAATATGAACTCAGGAAAGGTTGCCTTATTTGTATGATATGTCCTACATGCCCATCCACAACAGTGAGAGGTAGTTAGAGCAATAATTGTACTGTACTGTTGCTGGTGGCCTGTGGACTGTCCCGGGACACCCAAGCACTGTCCCAGGACACTAGACACTGTCCCGGGACACCCAGACACTGTCCCGGGACACCGAAACACTGTGCTGAGACACCAGACACTGTCCCAGGACACCTAAACAACAGTTCTGCTGATGTTACTGTAAATGTTAGATCCTTGTAGTCTCCCATCTGATCAGGTTGTGGTGTTCCCTGCAGGTGGACAGGTTCCTGTATGCCATGCGCCTGTCTGACGAGCAGCTGAAAGACATCTCAGCGCGGTTCCGTGCCGAGATGGAGAAAGGCTTGTCTAGAGAGAGCAACGCTGCTGCCTCTGTAAAAATGTTGCCAACCCACGTTCACTCCACACCAGACGGCTCAGGTGAAAAGTCTGTCAGTCATTAGATGATTACTTAGCCTCTAAGGGGTTAAATCAGCAGATTGTTTTGAGAAAATATGCAGGTATAGCAAAGATCATTGAACACTGACCCCTTTGCTCCGCTCTAGTTATAAAGAATGCAAGTCAGTGCTCTGCTTAATGTGTCGTCTTTGTTTGTATGAGGGCTGGTGGGGCTGACATGTATTTTGTATGTTTGGTGTCTTTGCAGAGAAGGGTGAATTCCTGGCACTGGACCTTGGAGGCTCCAAGTTTAAGGTTCTTCAGGTGAAGGTCTCTGAGAATGGAAAGAGGACCGTTAAGATGGAGAGCGAGACCTACCCTATCCCTAAGGAGGTGTTTAGTGGCAGGAATACAGAGGTAATCTATCTATCTATCCATCTACAGTACAGACCAAAAGTTTGGACACACCCCCTCATTCTATGCATTCATTTATTTCCAGGACAATTTATATTGTAGATTCTCACTAAAGGCATCAAAATTATGAATGAACACATATGAAATTCTGTGCTTAACAAAAAAAGTGTGAGATTATGACAAACTTTTGGACCTGAACCCGATCAAGATGGTTTGGGGTGAGCTGGACCACAGAGTGAAGGCAAAAGAGCAGACAAGCTCTTAGCATCTCTGGGAATGAATAACTCTTCAAGAGAGTTGGAAAACCATTTTAGGTGACTACCTCTTGAAGCTCATCCAAAAAATAAAAAGAGGACAAAGCACTTATCAAAACAAAAAAGGATACTTCGATGACACAAGAATATAAAACATGTTTTCAGTTATCTCACACTTTTTTTTATTAAGTACATAATGCCACGTGTTCATTCATAACTTTGTTTATTTTGTAGATTGTCACTGAAGGCAACAGTCATGAAAATAAAGTAAATAATTTAATGGGAAAGTGTGTCCAAACTTTTGGTCTGTACTGTATCTACATTACTTATCTATGTAGGCCAATGTCTGTCAATCTACCTATCTTTTTATGTATCTGTCTGTCTACAGTATCTGTTTATTACTGAATATTCAGCTAAAATCATGACTCCTTTTTCAGCTGTTTGACCATGTTGCTGAGTCTCTGAAGCACTTCATGCAGAAGAGAGGTATCAATCAAAAGAAGAAACCTCTCGGCTTCACGTTCTCTTTCCCATGTGCACAATCAAAGCTAGATGAGGTAAAAATCCTTTTTCATTTGCTTACCAGAGATCTTTTGTCTGTTGGTGAAACCCTCCTTGAATGATCTTGCTTGGCAATTATCTGGTTGCTGTGACACCTCTGATAATAAGCCATGTTGCTGCACCATGATTAAGGTCAGTTTGCTGGGCTGGACTGTGTTTTGTTTATTTGCAGGGTGTTTTGCTGTCTTGGTCAAAGCACTTTAAAGTCAGAGGAGTGCAGGGCTCCAATGTGGTGCAGTCTTTGAGGGAGGCCGTCAAGAGAGTTAAGGTAAAGAAGATCACTGGTGTGTCAGTGAATACAGTCTGTAGAATGTCAACCACAGCAGTCGGTTATTGGAAATGGAAATAGAGTTTTAAAATAGAATAAATAAATCATTTCAGAAAAAAAGTCATTATAAATGAGTTTTGCTTCTTAACTCTTCACATGTTGATTTGTCCATTTGACTGGTCTAGGATATAGATGTAGATGTGTTGGCCCTGGTCAATGACACGGTGGGCACCATGATGACATGTGGGTATGATGACCAGCGCTGTGAAGTTGGGGTCATAGTCGGTGAGTTCACACCTGCAGTCTCCTTCCCCTCATGGAGATCATCATGGGGTTAATCACTAGCAGCTGCTCCATGCAGTATCTCAAGGGCTTCTTTCTTGTCCTCTGTCTCCATGTCTGTCCCTCCTTCCTCAGGCACTGGGACCAATGCGTGCTACATGGAGGAGTTGAGACACATTGACCTGGTGGAGGGAGACGAGGGTCGCATGTGCATCAACACTGAGTGGGGAGCCTTCGGGGATGATGGGGCGCTTGAGGACCTCCGTACTGACTTTGACCGTGAGATTGATGCAGCGTCTCCAAATGCTGGGATGCAGCTGTAAGTCCTCTCTGGGCTTCATTAGGCGTTGACTAAAATGTCACAGTCTTTTTTTTTTAGTGGTGAACTGTGCCACACCACATCAGATCTGGATTGCTGTTTGAAAAAGCAAAGAGTGGATCTGAAAGGACATGCTAGTCATGCTTTCTTGTTACAACTACACGTTCCTTATACTGCAAATTCACATCTCTACACTAGACTCAGAATGATTGCTAATCATAAAGGTGCTGTTTCCTTACATAGCCTTTGAGATTTTAGAAGTGATGACTTCTTCTTGTTCCTCTGACCGGATGTGTGTCTCCAGCTTTGAGAAGATGGTGAGCGGCATGTACATGGGAGAGCTGGTCCGACTGATCCTGCTCAAGATGGCTAAGAAGGGCCTGCTGTTTGGGGAGTCGTATCCGACGCTCTCCGCACAAAAGGCAGATTCCAGACAGAACATATCTGCCAAATTGAGCAGTAAGAGACGTCTCAACTTTCAGCTCCCAGTGTTGGTCTGATATACCAATATAACTCAAGCATTATTTTATAGTATAACTCAGCTTTAGTACTCTATGAGTTAATTATTTATGCATATCTTAATTCACATCTTGTCATAGTTTATACATTAGCTGAATCTACAATAAATGTGTTTTCTTGCACCATTACTGTACTGAACAGTTGTCAGCAACCCACTTGGGTCACCTCCCATCACTGGAGGCTTGATGGTGTTTTTTGCCCTCAATGGCACCTTCCAGGCAGCACTGTCTGAAAGGCATTTCCTTAGCCCTAATCCTAACCCTAATCCCCATAGTCATGACCCTAACCCTAGATTTGGAGGAGTATTACTTTGAAGGCAGTGGTGTCTGGAAGGCGCCGTTGAAGGCAAAAAATACCTAGGGTTAGGGTTAGGGTTAGGACCTCACTGGAGTATATTCATGAGATGTACTGCTTAAATGGTTTCAGTGATTCCAGTGGTGGCATTTTACAGGTACAAAGATGGCCTGAAGAACTGTATGGAGATTCTGACAAAGCTGGGTCTCCAGCCCTCCACTGATGACTGCATCGCCGTCCAGCACGTGTGCACCATAGTGTCATTCCGCTCGGCCAATCTGTGTGCTGCAACGCTGGCCGCCATCCTCACCCGCATCCGAGAGAACCGCAAGTTGAAAACCCTGAGGACCACAGTGGGGATGGATGGGACCGTCTACAAGACACATCCACAGTACGTTCACAAGAAGTTAATACCAGAGCAGTCTTTGATTGTTGGAAACTCTATAAGATAGAATTCACCTATCAGTAGGCCCCACTCCCCGTTGTTGTAAGAGACCAGACTCTTAATACTTATATACCAGAATCTTCATACTCCAGTTCTCATGTTATTGTGTGTATTTGTAGTGGTAATTGTGTTGCATGTGAAAAGGTAAAGAGCTATTTTTTTGTGCTAAATTGAAAACTAATTGAATGGGGCACAGAAAGTCATTTTTAGTCTCATATGTTCCTATGCCCCATTCAATTAATGTTTTCTTAGAGGCAGCACTCTTTGAGCTCAAACAACAGGGGTATGCAGTGATTCACATCGTATTTCTCCTAATAATGTCAGTGCTGCTATAATGTTGTACATTTCTTTCCCACCACCTCAGGTATTCTAAACGGCTTCATAAGGTGGTCCGTCGTCTGGTGCCCGACTGCCATGTGCGTTTTGTTCTATCCGAGAGTGGCAGCGGCAAAGGTGCGGCCATGGTAACGGCTGTGGCTCAGCGTCTGATGTCGCAGCGGGAAGAGATAGCCGACACATTGGCCCTCTTCCGGCTGGAGCAGGAGCAGCTGGAGCAGGTGAGAGACCGCATGCGTGTGGAGCTGGAGCGCGGGCTCAGGAAGGACTCGCATGCCGCCGCCACCGTCAAAATGCTGCCTGCCTACGTCTACCGCACACCTGACGGCTCAGGTGAGAAATGATAAGCACCAGTTACAGTTGCTCAACTTAACTGTTGAAATACTTGTGGTTGTCATAGTTTTGATTTCTACTTTCACAGATGAGAGAGAAGCCTGCTATTCTAGTAAAATCGTAACCTAGCCAGGCTTTTTACTATACACACACTTGATTCTCATTTCCCTACAGTGCTAGTCTGGATCTGGTTCCCTTGAGCTTGTTGTCTCAGGTAGCATTTTTACAGCATCCAATCACAGAAGGAGGCATTGTGAATGCAGAGCTAGAATGCAATTAGTTATGGCACGCTGTCAGTTAAGAGGTGATCCAGTCTTTTTACATTATACACCTCCAGCAAGCAATTGTTTATCACTACTGAATGACCAGGCCCTCTGTATGAAACTAAGTGAGAGGCTGGCTCTCCATAAAACAAAGTCAGTGTGGGGTAGAGTTTTCACTTCTCTAAATTGTCTACCATGAGCGTTTGACCTACCAGCACCTAGCCCAGAGTCTGTGTCTGGAACACTGAGTGATTTGAGAATGAATAAAGGTTCTTATCAGGAGCGCTGTATCTGAGGATCTTCTGTGTGGTGTTGCAGAGAGGGGGAAGTACCTGGCACTGGACCTGGGGGGAACCAACTTCAGGGTCCTGGTGGTGAAGATCAGGACCGGCATGAGCAAAACTGTGCGCATGTACAACAAGATCTACGCCATCCCTCATGAGATCATGCAGGGCACAGGAGAGGAGGTGAGGCCTAAGGACTAAAACTCAGAGAGGTGGATTTGGAGTGGAGTGGATTTCAGAGGCAGCTGAATTCTTTATTTGTACAGCACCAATTACAATCCAACTCCCTCACCCCACTTAAAGACAGTACAAGGAGTACTCTAGAGCAAGGAAACTGTTATGGTTGTTATTTAGGAAGAAACCTTGGGCAGATCCATGACTCAAGGGCTCAACTCAACTGCCAGGGGCCAAATGAAGAACAAGTGCAGTCAGTAGTCCAGTATACCACAATTTCTCCATGGTTTTGGCATCGTAGTCCACAACATGATAGTCTAGCCATAGGTGGTTGACTAAAGTTCTGGTTGGGCAGCATAGTAGCAGAAAGATATAATGTTAAAATCAGAGTGAGATCAATCATGAGGGTAGCATTTACGTAGATGGAGTTCAAAAAGTGCCATCATGGGAGGGCCTCTAGGAAGGAAGAGTGTCAGCGTACACTCCTGTGTGAGAATAGTCTGACATAGCCAGCCCATTATACGAATATTCATCCGTATCCATGGTCTGGGAACGGTGTTCTGAGGCGTGTTTACATCGGTAGAGAGTCTACTGGCCAATAAGCGAAGCTGATTAGACGAGCTGTCCAATCATTTCAAACCAGAACTGAATGCCCTCCCCACGCCCGATAATCGCGTCAGGTTGAAAGAACCTCCAGACGATGAATACGGATGAACAGCAGTATTATGGTCGGGCTATGTCAGGCTAGTGTGAGAAAGGCACGCCACAGGTAACATCTTAGGAGTAGTAGTTATAGTAGCACTTGGAATAGCACTAGCAGTAGCTGTTAGTATTAGTAGTGAGGTGACATTGAACTTTATTTGCAACCTTGAAGGTTGCTTGTTTAGTCCATGGAAACGTGTCTGAATTACATCCATCATTTGCGATGAATGACATAATTTGAAAGGATTTTGTTTAGCTGACTAATCTATTGGAGCGCTCACTGGGTTATGTTATTTCTCCTCTGCAGCTGTTTGACCACATAGTCCACTGCATCTCTGACTTCCTGGACTACATGGGCATGAAGAACACTCGGCTCCCCCTCGGGTTCACCTTCTCCTTCCCCTGTCGACAGGCTGGCATTGACAAGGTTGAGCTCCACACAGTTTATCCACACACAGGCCTACTCATCCAGCCAAATTGTCTCTTGGGATTTTGATAGAGCTATGTGTGCTTTTAAAAAACAGTATTGCTTACATTTTGGTTCGCTTAGTCCATCCAGCACACGTGGTGAAACTCTTCCTTTCTCTAGACCAGTGGGCAGTATGTAGGTGAAGAGGTTTGAAATACTTCTCCTCTCCTTTGTGCTTATTCTCCCAGGGCACACTGGCCAACTGGACTAAAGGCTTCAAGGCCACAGACTGTGAGGGACAAGATGTCGTTGACATGCTCAGAGACGCCATCAAAAGAAGAAATGTGAGTCCATGACTTCATTCATTTTAGTGACTGGAACGATTTAATCTGTAATTAATGTAACCTATATTGATGCAATGTATTCTCTATTTGATTATAAAAGTGAAAAGATTACATCTGCCAATACTTACATGATGTAAAATAATATGCTGTTTTTTTTGCATTGTTATGGGTATGTATTGGTATTCACATGATTTGCCATGTTTCTGCTCTAACTGTAGGAATTTGATCTTGACATTGTGGCTATTGTGAATGATACAGTCGGCACAATGATGACATGTGCTTCTGAGGATCCCAAGTGTGAGATTGGACTCATTGCTGGTAGGTCAACAGCTGAATACTAATGCCACAACATTAGCATTCTCATCAAGTCTAGTTTCCTGTTTAAAGTGTTTATAAACATTACTGCAGACTTGTATATAATTGCCCTTGATTCCAGCTTTTGAAAGACCTTTCAAATCATCCTGCTGTGTGATTGAAGGATACTGTAATTAATTTCCCTTACTTAATTCACATTTGATGAACCCAATTCTGAGTTCTCTTGAGACTCAACTTTGCCACTCTTCTCTGGTTCTGTGTTCCAGGCACGGGCAGCAATGTGTGCTACATGGAGGAGATGAGCAACATTGAGATGGTGGAGGGCAGCGAGGGCCGCATGTGTGTCAACACAGAGTGGGGAGGCTTTGGGGATAATGGCTGCAATGAGGACATCAGGACCAAGTATGACAGAGAGGTGGATGAGGGCTCTCTTAACTCAGGGAAGCAGAGGTATGTATGGAGATAATAAATGGCATGGTTGTCTGTTTTCTTTGGTGCATTCCATTGACTGGGTAGCACACTGTGCATTACAAAATACAATGGTATACTCAAAATCAAGTTTAAACATTAAAGAACATTAAAATGTCACAGTAGAGCTTTTTACTGTTTCCTGTTAGTAAACTTGTGCTAAATATGTTTTACAAGCATGACTGAAAGAAAAGTAAACGGGTAAATAGGATGTCAGGATTTTAGATTGCTGATAGCTTGTAGCTTAGCTTCTAATGCTGCCATGGACACTAAAATAAAAGGGTTTTATGAGATGTTTTGGTTTTATGTGTTATAAATGGTAACTGTTGTTACAGTATGGTAAAATTTGACCCCGGCCATGGATTTAACATTTTTGTTGCTATTAAACCAGTTGAGCAGTATGACCACTAGAGGGCCCCATGACACAATTTACATCAAAAGCAAAAAGTTTGACATTGAGACAAAAGGAGGAAATGACACACTGAAAAATATGTGGCTATGCTGCAGTTCTCATCTCTCTGTGACTCCACTGGCCTCAGGTTTGAGAAGATGACCAGTGGAATGTACTTAGGGGAGATTGTCCGACAAATCCTTCTGGACCTGACAAGACGCGGACTGCTGTTCCGAGGACGCATCACAGAACCTCTGAAGACAAGGGGCATCTTTGAGACCAAGTTTCTCTCACAGATTGAGAGGTGGAGTACATTTGTGTGCCATAATCTCTCCATCCCCGTCATTGTGATTTACCCCTTAAATGTTTAACATCTGATTAACGTCCCTTGTGAAGTTAGCTTATTATTAAGCATTATTAAAACAATGGAACAAGGTTATTGTACATTTTGTACAACAAAACCTAAATTGAATCATGCAAAATGCTGTTATTGCAATCGCAGTGACTGTTTCTCTTAAACTTTAAGCATGAATGTTTCTGTTAAACTTTAAGCATGCTTTATGAAGCTTGTGGATGAACTGGGCATGCCTGCCCATACTGACCAGTGTACCACTGTTCTAACATCCACCCACAGTGACCGGCTGGCCCTTCTGCAAGTGAGGTCCATCCTGCAGCACCTGGGCCTGGACAGCACCTGTGATGACAGTATCATCGTGAAGGAGGTGTGTGGAGCCGTGTCCCGCCGCGCTGCTCAACTCTGTGGAGCAGGAATGGCCGCCGTGGTCGATAAAATCCGAGAGAATCGAGGACTGGACCACCTGGACATCACTGTTGGGGTGGATGGGACTCTCTACAAACTCCATCCACAGTAAGTGATAAAGACACAGAAGTGTCCAAACATTCATTTTGTTGTTTGCGTAAATAAAGACTACAAGATTTGCCAGGTGCTATGTACTGTAGTTCACAAGGGCTTATGTATGTGTGCAGATACAATTGAAGTACATTAGAAAACTTTGCATAGTTCAGTGTTTCTCAAACTGTGGGGCGGGCCCCACTAGTGGGGCGCAGACAATGACAGGTGGGGCGCGAGACATCTCTTTGCAATTGACCACTGTCTCACCATGCTCCCCGAATTCACAGCTATTTGTCATATATGCGCATATGACAGTAAATTTAGCTTTCCAATAGAGTTATTTGCTAGTTGCTGTGTTGATTGGTCTGAAAGAAATTTGGCTTTGAATTAGTAACATGAAAATCCTAACATTGACCAAAATTGAGCCTTACAGGTGGGGCGTGAAAATTCTCTGCTTTCCAAAGTGGGGAATGACAGAAAAAGTTTGAGAACCACTGGCATAGTTCATGGGATGGAGGAAGTTGGGACAAGTCTCAATGCATGTTGAATCACATCTAGATATCAGAAGCTTTCAGAAAATGTGCTTAATTTGTTTAATCTGTGTGTATGTATTCTTGTTTAATCTGTGTATGTTCATTCTTTATTCACAAATTTCCAACATAGGTCCTATGTTGACAGATGATGCATTTGTGCTTTAGGCAAACAGGTTAAATAGCAAAAGCTATACATTTTCTAAAAGCTGATACCCTGCAGAAGTGATTTAGCATACATTGTGATGTGCCACAACTTTCTCTATCCCACGGACTATGTTTAGTTACCTCCGCCAAGGAGTTTATGTTTTCGGTCGCGTTGGTTTGTCTGTTTGTTTATTTGTCAGTTTGAAAAGTGCTGCACGGATTTGGATGAAATTTTCGGACAATGTGTATATTGGGACAAGCAAGAACTGATTCGATTTTGGTGGCGATCGGTGATCCAGAACATGATCTGGAATTTATTTTGTGTCTGAGACCACATTGCCTTGGCGGAGGTGTGGGCTCTCTGAGCGCTTTTCTAGTTTACTAATGTTTTTCAATGGTATTAAAAGGCTTTGACACCCAAAGATGTTTTAATGGACGTACCAGTATATTCATGGGGCTGAAAAGGGTAGTGCAGATAGTCCCAAAATGTTCAATGTTCACATTCAGAATGGCCTGAGCTTTAAGAAAAAATGGTTCCATTTTGTTTTATTGGGTTCGATAAGGTTTCATTCTGTGTAAAAGTCAAATGGTAGACAGTGTCATGGTCACAAGACCGCAAGTAGACCGTAGCATCATAATAGTGATCACGTGATACAGTAGTGTGTCTTTGGTGCTCAACAATCAGTGTCAAGTTGCCACAGCTAATATTGCTCTCCTGCCTCTGTCTCCAGCTTCTCCACAGTGCTCAAGGACACGGTGAAGGCGCTGGCTCCTAAGTGTGACGTGCAGTTTGTCCTATCAGAGGATGGCAGTGGGAAAGGGGCCGCGCTTATCACTGCTGTGGCAAAGAGTGGCAATGGCGAGACATAACATACACAACTTGCGAAAGATTCTGGCCTGTTCAGACAAGACTGTTGAAGAGAGCAATGCGTGCAAAGCCAGCTGGAGTCTTTGAGTGTCATCTCTATGGCACCATCTCAGTGTGGTAAATCTTGTGTAAAAGCTGCAAATCATGTACATAGTTTATGCCCTTATTTGTGAAATGGCGATCGCAATCCCCAAATACTTTTGAAGGCATTTTAGAAAGGGCCACTTACAAAGTTACTATTTGCTGTCTGTCTCTTGCGGAAGCCCAGACTCAAACAGTGAGAAGTGGAGTCAGTTTCGTGGGACTCCAGGCACTTATCTCTGGCATGCTGGCATTGTTTAGAACTGAGTTATATTTGTATTAGCAATGCCATTGTCTTTGTGGTTGTGACTGACTGACTGTAAGAGAGATAACATTGTTAATGTGTAAGCTGGTTTAGTTTTTTTGCAGTGCAAATGAAGCATGACCTAGCAATCAGGAAGCACGCCAAGGGCTACCGTTTGGTCTGGAAGGTAAATGTGTAGAAGACTGGCTCTACTGAGGACTGAAATATAATTAGCTGTCCTGAGCATTCACAAAGAGCTCTTTCACTGAAGACAGCTGCCCACAAGCCACCAGACTCATGATGTGTAAATGCAGTGTTTGTGTCATCAGGTGTGTTTGCCACGCTTATGGTATGGAGGCAGCGAGATGATATGATTAGCCCGTGTGTGTGTGTGTGTGTGTGTGTGTGTGTGTGTGTGTGTGTGTGTGTGTGTGTGTGTGTGTGTGTGTGTGTGTGTGTGTGTGTGTGTGTGTGTGTGTGCTCGCTTTGCACAAGTGCACTGAAGGAATGGTGTATTGAGGCCTAGAGCTGAGAGGGGGGAGTTGGCCGGAATGGAATGTTATCCACTATTCATCCGAGCCCTGCGTGTGCCCCTGATGCAATGCCTGCCACTGCTCCAAAGGCAACACATCTGTGGGCCTCACACAAGCACAATGACACACACACACACACACAACACACACACACACACACACACACACACACACACACACACACTCTCTCTCTCTCTCTCTCTGGGATCTTATGCACTCATGCCTCCTTCCTACTAACCACTGCTAAAGCTTAGTCTCCTCCAAGGCCAGTCTAAGTGACTGAGAGGCCTACTTTGTCCTTTTTCAAAACCCATAGGATAGATAAGACAGTGTATCTCCTCCAAAACCCTACGTTTGTACATCTTGTCTTTGTTTGATACTATGTAATAAATTTGACCAAAACAGAACGGAGTCCATTGAGTTCATTCAAAGTAATTGACCTAGATACTTTGATTATCACAATGTATTTTTAAATCTTTGGCACTGATTTGCTTATGCATTGGGTGACTGCTCTCTCTGTAGCCTGAGGACATATTGATTCTTTAGCACTAGATTTCATTTGCTCCAGTAAGAATGGCCGATGACTGACTTTACAATCAATATTCCACATTTTGGGCAAACTTTAAAATGTGAATTGTTTTTTTTTAAATCAGTACAGTCTTATGTCATTTTTTGTTAAAAAAAAGAGAAAAAAAAACATTTTCAAACTTGAATTTTCAACATTTTAAATGATGTTTTGGCCATTGGCCATTCTTTATTCATTGACTGTCCATTAATAATTTCAGAAATTTGTCTGATGCCTCATTCTCTGCCTGGCTCTCCTTGAGGCGCTACCTCAGCACGTTCAAGTGCACATTAGCCAAATTAGAGCTGAGGTGGGATTAAGACGAGGAGTTTAACCCGGGCCACTGCACGATGTGTCACTCAGCAGCTCCACACTCTCCCCACCTGCCCGCCCGCCCGTGCCCGTGCCCGCCCGCTCAGGAGAGGGAGGGGAAAAAATTACTCATCCTAATCCCAGCTGTCCTAGGAGCAACCCAGAGACTGCTCCTAACCAGCCATCTCCTCACCACACACACACACACACACACACACACACACACACACACACACAATGTGCTCTACACTACATGGCTCTCACCTCAGGTCCAGATCCCTTGGTTCAAGCAGTTAATATGATGTTTGGATTTAACAGACAATATTGATTGTGGAAAACTCTCTCTCTCTCTCTCTCTCTCTCTCTCTCTCTCTCTCTCTCTCTCTCTCTCTCTCTCTCTCTCTCTCTCTCTCTCTCTCCCTCTCTGTGGTGTACAGTAGGTCTATGCACTCTGTGTAGGCAATCAGCTCAGCGTGGGGGCTGGTGGGGGCATGAGAATGCAGCTCCTGTGTGGCTGCACGTAAACCCAAGAGATACATGCTGACATGCACACACACACACACACACACACACACACACACACACACACACACACACACACACACACCCAAAGCTGCATGCACCACACGTATGCATGCACATACACTCACACATGCATGCACCCAGCAAGCGAGATGAAGAAAATTGACATGAGATGACATGAAGGTGAACTGTACTGGACTGGGCTGGGCTGTACTGTACCCAACTGAAGTGTGCTTTCCTCTTGATAGTTAATGACCTCCATTTCTATCCTTTTGCAAAGCATTACGCAGTGACTAATAGATTATCCTTTAAGAATATGCATGCTCTCACTGAAGCAATGCACTCCAACCTGGGTTATTGTCTTCAGTGTGTCTAAGCATCCCGCTCTGACATTGTCCATAGAAAAGTGCTGCATCGTTTAGTCATTCTGATGAGTTCTGTTATTCTGCGTCAGTGAAAGAAGTTTTTCTGTGTGCATTCTGCATCCTTTCTGCTGTTGACCAACAATAAGAGCTTTCATTCAGAAATATCACTAGGGGGGAACCGGCGCAGACTAACTCAAAAGATCCAAGGACTGTACGGTGCCGTGGTCACGGTTCGATTATGTAAGTCCCCGTGCTTAAATCCCGAGGAATCCAATCTGGAAAAGCAAATTGGTTCGACTGACTTTCGGATTACCTAATCTGCTTGGGTGGACTGCTCGCCTTCGGCTATGGAGAGTGACGATGGCGACGATGACAGGACTCAGTCAGTGTCACATGTATGTAAAGTTCTGCTCTTGAGGGTGCTGGTGCAGGGGGATGCTTTGCATGTGGCCACAGGTGTGCTAGCTGATGGCTTTTATTCTTTAATGGTTATATGTTTGGCCAGAGGGTCTGTAAAGGGATTACACAGAGCCTTACTGTACCTCCGCCTTGACAGACTTACACTGCTGACCGACAGCTAATCCTCTCATCAGAGTTATTCACTGCAAAGTGTTGATACAATTAGAGCTGTACAAACAAGGAACTGGGTTAATATTTTTAATTAGCCTATATTTTTGCACACGGCAGATTAATTCATTGGTCTGAATTTAAATTTTTGATAAAAAATGACAGATTTTTTTTTTCTCT
>JAODXP020000006.1:4476068-4488568 GCA_027497455.2 Sardinella longiceps | reverse complement strand
TCCTTTAACTACACTCAATAGGAGAGGACTTTTTCAGAGGAAGTTACTTTTTTTTTTGCTGCGTTTCCTCCATTTGGTTGTTCGCTGTTTCTTTTCTTTTTTTTTCACCACACCGGTGGAACAGGATGATAGCAGCACAGCTCCTGGCCTACTACTTCACTGAGCTGAAGGATGACCAGGTCAAAAAGGTAAGTCCTTCTCGTGGGCTTGTGGGCTTGTGAAAGGGGCCTCAGAAAACCCCCAGTAGCCCAAAAGAGAGTCAGACAGGGGAGAGAGGGAGAAGGAGAGGTAGCTCACCCTGCACTCCCTTCCCAAAAATAGGACAGCTTTGTGGCTTGAGAGCTCTCAGGCACCCATGTGACAACAGGTAACACGTGCTGTTGTTTAGGCTTAGGGCTGGATCAGGTATCGGCTCCTCTTCCTTCGGGGAGATCCTGTGAGAGTGGCGGGGGGACGGGGCCCCAGATGGCCTCAGGCAGCACCAGCAGCACCCAGTAAGAGTGAGGTTTGGATTGGGTGCTGTTATGTGGGGAAGGTTGTGTGAGGTCAGGGCATCATCTCATCACTGGAAACTACTGCAGTGTCCTTGAAAAGCAGGATGAGGGTGGCTTGCCATGTGCTGAGTCGCTGTCATGTGGCTACTCTCTCTCTCTCTCCCTCTCTCTCTCTCTCTCTGTTCCTCTGTCTGTCTTTCTCTCTCCCTCTCTTTCTCTCACTCAGTGTTTTATTCACCAATTCTCTCCGGTCCTTACACCACAGAGAGAGAGAGAGAGCAGGCGGGTGAGCGAGAACACAACAGGGGGTGATGCTGGATAGGGTAGCGGGGGTTGGGAGGTCGAGGGGACGGGAGGGGGGGTTTGTTTTAGAGGTCGGGGGAGTCGAGTTTCACTGGCTAAATGACTTTGCCCCACCCCTTCCCGCTTGTAGGCCTGGATGGTGCTATTGCAAGCATGTCACCGTTGTGAAAGGGAGGAATGCAAACATGTAATGTGAACGTGTGTGTGGGTAGGTGGGTGTGAACGTGTGTGTACAGGAGTTAGGTTAATGGCAGGGAGAGAGTGTTGGCAAGCTCCAACTTCCTCAAGTTCCGCATCTGCTTAGCCTCCGGTGATTGGCTGGAGGGAAACTATGCAAAGTTACAGGAAATAAGAGAGTTACCCAATAGTTCACAGAGACTACTCACAACCAGTCAAACTGCTGCAGTACTTCTTGCTCAGAGCAACCAACTAGATTCTGGGGCACATGTTAACACAAAAAGCAAAACACAAAAATGTATTTTCAAAGGCTTAGACTGTGTATGTACTTACGGTTATGCATTTGTGGTGCTGGTGGTTTTCCAATTTCACTGTGCCCCTAGCCTGAGACTACTGAGCTACTATGGCTGACATGAGTGACGTGCGGAGGAGCTCAACAGGGAGTCGTCACGCTGCCACGAACTCCAGGTTGTGGCGTTGTGGTGACATCACTATGAGTGTGGCGGACACGAGTGGAGTGGAGTAGAGATGAGAGGAGACGTGCAGGGAGACCACCAATCCCTTCTAGAGCAGCTTTAGCATTAGCTGAGACACAGGACAGAGGAGACAAGAATATCTTGAGCTTGCTCAGACTTAAACTGGGATATCACATGATTCATCAACTCACCTACCGACTTGCTCACTCACTTTATTTAGCTTTTTTTCTGGGATTAATCTTTATTTTTTGATGGTTAAATCCTGCCCATATTTCTCTCTGTCATCTAAAGTATGAAATGTTACAGTACGCATAATTGTGGATTGTAGCTCAGGCTATATCCAATATAATCCATCACAAATTTCATTTTCTAGCACAAAAATGTTACATTCATTTTAAATTGGTACAGTCCCTCGTGTAGGCTATCATGCATTAAGGAGAGCAGTCACCGTGACAATGCTGTTAGGAGTGCTCTCACTCTGACACTGCAAAATTACATCTATTCAGGTTTCCACTTGAGAAAAAGACACGTCAAATGTGCTTGCTGAGGGCATATCTAAGTCTATTGCACAATGACTGTAGTGACACACCCTAAGCACACAGTGAATTTGAATGTGTGGACTGGGATTGTGTTACAGTTCCATTGATATGCTGATGACAATCCCAACTGGGTGTGATGGCTGGTAGAAAAAGTAAGGCATGGTTTGCTAAGAGCTGCTAAGAGTGGGGTGGAATCAGACTGGCTGAGCAGAGAGCCTGTCTCCAGAACACATTTGTCTCTGCAGGAGGTGAAGGGGTAATGAAAGTGTTGTGTAAACTGCACTGGCCACAGCTTAAGCAAGCAGTCCACTCAAAAACAGGAAATGAGTCCATACAACCGGATATCTGGCCCTGCCAAAGACATTTCAGGCTTGTCTTCTTCCATTCTACTGTAAGGCTAGTTCCTTAGCCTTAACGCTGTAAGTGTGAGTAGGCAATAGTGAAACATTTCACCAGTGTGGGTCATCTTGCATCTCGGGGCTTGTTTTCTTATTTCACATCTCTCTCTCTCCCTCTTTCACTCTCTCCCTTATTCTTTGTCTTCCTCCTCTATTCTTTGCTACATGTCTCTTCCCAGCCAACCACTATGTCACTCGCCAGCCAAATGTCCCCAGCCAACCAAATGTTGGACAATGACAGTCTCACTTGTTTCACCCCTCTCACATGGTCATGCCGTAACAGGCTGTGATCAGACTCACACACACACACACACACACACACACACACACACACACACACACACACACACACACACACACACAAGAGGGAGAGAGAGGCAATTTCAGCACCAGGCGAATTAGTGTTTTAGCTCTGGATGATTCGAGGTACAGTAGTTTGCGTTCCCCTGCAGAGGATACTGGAGGCTCCACATCTCTAAAGTGTTTCGTCCTTCTGACTGACTGACTGACTGACTGAATGAATGGACAGAGCTGCTGCTGTCTGTCCTTGTTTCAACCCTGTGGATGCAGTTAGCAAATGTCTCAGGAGGATCAGATGGAGGAGAGGGACAGGCATGACAATGCACTCTTCCACATCAAAAGTAACAGCAGATGAGATTACCCACATTACAGATGGAATGTTGTGTGATGACTTGCTCTATTAACCCATATTGATAGGCAACTCTGTGCAATGATACATTTTGTCTGGTTGGACTGTGGTATGTGTTCATCACCAATGTTTCAACAGGCCACAAACACTCAGAACATTTCTCAGCTATTTTCCCTACCTGACCATGCATAAACACAAAGGTGATGGTTTCTTGTCCTGTGTCATACATAGTAAAACATTCTTTTCCACTCTGGTTTGCCTTTCAGATTGACAAGTACCTCTACTCCATGCGCTTCTCGGACGAGACGCTGCGTGACCTCATGGTGCGCTTTGGCCGTGAGATGGAGAAGGGCCTCAGCAGGGACACCAACCCCACTGCCACCGTCAAGATGCTGCCCACCTTCGTCAGGTCCATCCCAGACGGCTCAGGTGAGGGAGCTGGCAGCACACATGGGCCTCTCTTTGGCCGCTCTTCGCTTTATCTAGCAGATCATCTTAACAAAGCAGGACACCTGTGTCTGAGCTGAAGCAGGAGATCATTCCAAACCGTACAAACACAGACCCCATTTTTAAATACTTGACTACATTTGAAACCCTGCTAGGGTTAGGCTTATGGTGTGTGTTACAAATAGAATTCTCTATGTAACCTTTTAACCTGGAATACCCTTTAGGAGGTGGTGGACTGGTATTTATTGTCCAAAGAAATTCTGCCTTTCAGCTGCTCAGCTGCTGTTTCTTGTTGGGGGTTCATAGGAAACCAGTTGGACAAGCGAGTAGCTCAGGTTTCAGTGCCTTTGGGTAAAAGCACAAAGAAACAGGAGAATCAGCACACAGTCATCTAAAGCTGAAACCAGTCCTCTTCCTCAACGTAAAGGCAGAAACTGGAAAAAATGAACTTATCTGACTAAAGTGAGCCATTATCAACTTCCCCTTTTGTCTAACTACAGAAATGTGTTCAGATCTTACAGCAATCTTTCAGCTGAAGGAACCAAATAGACTCCATAGTGGAAAAATGTTACAAATGAACCAACTTCAGTGTGCATGCCTGTATGAATACTATAGTCATGTGTAGACTTGCATATCTCTACACTACAGGTTCCACAGGATAATGAAGCTACTATATAGGTGCTGAAACATTTTGTATGCCATACAATCACAAGGTATGAAATCAGATACTGTATTGTGACGTTTGGTGTTAATACAGTAGGTGATTTGTAAAACCTAATGTCACATGAGAGACAATCAATGCTATTTATAGGCCTGTTCAATAAGCATGTCCCCATATGTTTCCAAACATATCGGAGCAGAGCATGTGTTTTGGAGGCAGATGCTATCGAGTGATCCCGGTGAACTCAGCCTTGCCTCAACATGTGAGCAACCTTTTGTCCGTGCCCCTGTGGCATCGCGTGGCGGGTGTGCTGAGCATGCGGTTACATCACAGATTACCCATAATCCCACCCTCTCATCGTTACATGTGATGGGAGTTGCGCCAAGCCCCTGTGAGGTGCAGACTATAATTTCATAAAGGAGCACACATGCTTTACTACTGTGGGGTTCAAACCCGTTGCGTTTGAGATAAGAACATCACCAGTGGATTACTGTTGAGGTCTGGTGCCAGGGCAGAATCTCTTTGTTTCCCGTTAATCTGGATGAGTACTTCTCCCAAATTAATTGCTTGATCCCCTGTCTAGTATCTGAGCCCTCAGCTCTCCCATCCCCCATGTGCCAAAAACCATCACATACAGTACTGTATATGACCTCCCCACCATCCCTCCTCCCAAAAGAACCACCTCCTCAGCATGGCCTTGTGTTCCTTGTGCTCTCCCACTGCTGCATCCATTTGAACTATGTGCAGGGGCTGCTAGGCTAGCTGGCTAGCTCTGACTGCCACAGAGGGCCTTTATATTGCCACAAGCAGCAGAGTCTCTCAGCTTTGATTGTCAGCGATAGGCAGTGTGTGTAGAGAGCCATTGTTTTATAAGTGACTGCCCGTCCGCCAGAGAGACTTCTTCTGCAGAGAGCCTGGCTACTTGGATTGCAAATTGCTGTGTTTAACCTCTAACGCTATTAACCTGATACTGTACATTGTTTTGCTGCCTGTCGTACTGTAGTGCCTTGACGTCACATTGTTCCTCTGCCCCCTTGGGTGATGTGTGGCGCTGCCTATATGGTCAGCAGGCCAGTTGCTAAATAAAGTCTCTGGCCTTCAGTGTGTCTTAGGATAACAATCTACCACTTGGATAATTAGAGTTAATGCTCAGTGTTTTATTTATTAAATTCATGGTGCTTTATGTAATTAACAGCAACTCTTTCTTATGTTGTCTGGCATGCTAGTAGGGAGTTTATTTTTGGTCATCGACTCATTTTTGGCCTCCTTTCTTTAAATAATTCAAACACTACCCCCTCCCTTTAGATTGTAGTGGGAAAAGGGCTCTGCAGCAATCACTGTCCTCTCCTTGTGCTGCCTGTGCAGCAGAATAATGCTCTGATATCAGGTGACGGTCGGCTTTTGTAGAACAGAGGGATGCAGACACACAAACACACACACACATACACTGTACACACACACACACACACACACACACACACACACACACACACACACACACACACACACACACACACACACACACACACACACACACATTCACTGTAAGGGTAGCATCTGTGCACATAAGCACAGACAGTGACTTGGCACGTTTCAGCTACTCGAACAGCCAAGGATTTGGGGGAGGCACGATAGGCTTCCCTCAAAAAGCTGTAAGGGATTTTTGTCTTACGGGACGTTTACATTCCCCCTGAATACCTTTACACCTCAATATTAACCAAGGAATGCTGGAGAGTGAAACAGGATTATGAGCAGGTGCCTGATTTGTTCAACATCCTTTTCCACCATGAATTTGATCTTGTCTGTAGTTTGTGCTAGTGAAGACTGCATAAGCATTATTCTATCCTCACACAGCCTTGAGACAAAACAGCTGTTCACAGAACAAACACAGACAAATAGATTGACTGCACCTCTGCTGCCTTTGTGGGCAATTGTACACGTATTTTGCAAAGAATCTGAAAACTAGGCTTATTGTCAAATAAACCAAAGTGCTTTAAGGTTAGAGAGGTTGACCAACAAGATCACTATTTCATTTTCTGTATTGTATGACAAAAATGTAGGCAGGTGTTGCCCTTTTTTCAGTAGCCATAGCTAAAGTGCTCTTTAGCTTTAGCTACTCCCTGGTCAGTGCAGCTGCCCCCTGCTTTGTGTGTGTGTGTGTGTGTGTGTGTGTGTGTGTGTGTGTGTGTGTGTGTGTGTGTGTGTGTGTGTGTGTGTGTGTGTGTGTGTGTGTGTGTCGCGCGCAGTTTACAAAAGTTTACAACTGGATCAAATTTTAAATACAAATACATTTAGAACATTACAGAGCATTCTATTACTAAATGTAACAGTATTAATAGTAATAGTGCAAGTTTTCCACACAGATGGACACTATACTTACAATGGTACCTCAGTTAAAAGTGATCATAAAACAACAGGGATTACTACTGTACTTAAATTATACTGCACTAACACTTGTAGTATATGTGAAGCATTCCTAGTGCGGGTCATGTAAGGTTGTGTAGTCCGCCACACAGGCATGCACTGACCTTGCGGGGGAGTTTAGCAGGGGGTGTACTTTACTCCATATTCTTGGGCTCTGATGTGACTATAAAAGAGCTGAATTACACACTGCGGCGCTAGCCCGAGAGGACAACGAGGAAAGGGTGTTACAGGGAGGACAGGGAACTGGCTCTTTGGAGATAGGACATAGGAGACCAAAAGAGTCTTGGGCAGCTGCAGCTTGTCCAAGTTTATATAGTTAGAGCCAAAGGGAGATTTCACAGGACTGGGAAGGGTGTGTATGTACCAAACTATTGCCTCAAGAGTGCTAAAAAGAATAATAGCCTACCTGCAAAAAAGGAGGGAGAGAGAGAGAGAGAGAGAGAGAGAGAGAGAGAGAGAGAGAGAGAGAGAGAGAGAGAGAGAGAGAGAGAGAGAGAGAGAGAGAGAGAGAGAGAGAGAGAGAGAGAGAGAGTTACTTGTACTGGATAATATCATCATTTTGTGACACAAGTCTTGCCTCCTCAGAGGAGGATTGAGTTGCAGTGAATGGGGCCACTGGCTGTGTGAAAAGTCACATGAAGGCCTCCAGATGCCAAGTTCTTTCACACTCTGTGTCTGGACTCCTTACCATTGTGTGAAAGTGCCATTACTTAGTGGCCGCTATTGGCCTCTGTCCCCGTCCCTTCTCGGACTAAATGGCCCAAGACAACATACACTGGACTTCAGTCCTGCAGGGCAGCAATGAAAATGGATTGCATGCAAGTGCATGCAAGCTTTATCTGTTTTGAAGTTGGCCACTCTGATAGACCCTACAAAAAATGGTGATAAAACTTTAGATTTTGATCATATTCACCATAGCTAGCAGCTAATTAACATGCAAATTAGTAACATAGTCATTTGTAAGTCATTAAAAGTTACTCTATTCTGAGTGAGCTTATTATACTCCAACATTATCTTAGCCATTGTAAATAAGCTAGTTGTTGTACATCAGTTATGACCTTGATATGCTTTGGCTAGCATTGGGCTTTAGACAGTAGGAGCAGTGTTCCTCTCGCAATAGCGTTTAGAAGAATAGGTCTGCTTCTAATGCCTATGGTGTCTAAATAAGTCTTTTCTGATTTAGAACAACAGTTCCTGAGAATAAATGTTTCTGTCGTAGTATAACCACCTTAAGAACCATCCCGAAAAATACTGATTCATTCTACACACTACCCTTACCAAACAGGATGTTGACTCACAGATAAGGCAGTCTGTGAACTTCATTTTGAAACATATCTTAAGTGTTGTATTATATACCACAGTTTTGTACTACGTTTTCTGTACCAGTAACCAAATATTCATACAGTATGCCTCCCATTGCTGGCTGTCTATGCCACTGCACTCCTTTGGTGAATATCTGCCATAAACCAAATGCTGACAGTTTTCAAAGCAACTTTTATTGCGACTTGTATATCACACATTTACAGAGGACTCCTTTAAAATCAAATGGTCCACTGACACTTTTATGGTGACTTGACAATCTCACTGTCATGCAAGTGCTGTATAGCTGGAGCAGTTGAAACTTACATGGACACAAATTGCACAAAGCTGGCAGGCAGTTTGTCTTATTGGCACAGGTTGGCATTGTGCTTCTGGCATCTACTCTGAGTGTATTCCACTCATGAGATTGAGATGTATTGCCTCGACACATTTTCAATGCAGAACACCTAGAAAGTATATCTGCCTTCAAATACATTGTAGGCCTATAGTATGCCATAATACTGTCATGTTTGTTTAATGTTCCCTTGAAGACATTCATTTTCATATACAGGGAAACATCACATGGCAGTGATTGAAAGCATAGCTCACATTATATCCACATTAAGAAGCAAATGCATATAAAAACAGACTTGACCACCTTCAAAATAAAAGTGTGTTATCTCACTGCAGAAAAAAGAGATTTTGACATTGCAATACCATTATTTTTCTCTCTCTTTGTGTTGTCACAGAAAAGGGCGACTTCATCGCAGTGGATCTTGGAGGCTCAAACTTCCGTATTCTGCGAGTGAAGGTTTCTCATGAGAAAAAACAGACGGTCCAGATCGAGACCCAAAACTATGACACCCCAGAGGATATTATGCATGGGAGTGGAACCAGGGTACACAACTCTGCCTTTCTGACACCGTAACAGCAGTAACACTGACTAAGATACACAATACACACACTATGGTGGTTGGGTTCATTTTTGAGTTGATAATAAATCAAAGCAACTTATGGATCTGAAAAGGCATAAAGTTAGAAAAAATAAAGTTAGCGTGAGTATTATCAAGTAGCTAGACATTTATAACAGGTGCAACACAGCAGGTCCATTTGTGCTGATGTGAAGAATCATATGGAGTGCAGCAGTAAGCTCATTTGTGTTGTCTTCACCTTGCGCTGCAGTTGTTTGACCATGTGGCCGAGTGCCTGGGAGACTTCATGGAGAAGCAGAACATCAAAGACAAGAAGCTGCCTGTAGGCTTCACCTTCTCCTTTCCCTGTGGCCAGACCAAGCTGGATGAGGTAAGACTAGAGCTGCTAACAGCTGTCAGGCCAAAGCAGCTGTGTGGTGGTGCTGGTGGTGGCATGCACTGAATCAACCAAGCCACAAGGGCACCACAACACAATTATCTGACACACAATATATTTTTTAGTATTCAAAGTGCTCTATTGTTTGTCCTTCACAAGGCTGTTTTGCTGACTTGGACCAAACGATTCAAAGCCAGCGGAGTGGAGGGGATGGACGTGGTCCAGTGTCTGAACAGAGCCATCAAAAAGCGAGGGGTGGGTAGCATTTCCTTTATGTGTTTTACATAACCTAAAACACTTTGGCAAACAGCTTTCATGACACCATCCTTTTGTTGATTACATTTCAAATGATTCATAATTGTCCATTCTAGGACTATGAGGCAGATATCATGGCTGTTGTGAATGACACTGTTGGAACGATGATGACCTGTGGATTTGATGACCATCGTTGTGAAGTTGGCATTATTATTGGTAAGACAGTCACTGGGCCCTTGCCTAACTCCTAGCCAAGTCCTGTGGGGAACCTCATGTGCAGGCCCCAGATCAGTCATGTTAGTTAGAGGACATACAGTATGTGTCCAATATAAGCAATACTGCTTCTGTCCTGAGAGCTGTTATCCGTCATAGGCACTGGGACCAATGCGTGCTACATGGAGGAGTTGAGACACATTGACCTGGTGGAGGGAGATGAGGGCCGCATGTGCATCAACACTGAGTGGGGAGCCTTCGGAGATGATGGGATGCTGGAGGACATCCGTACTGAGTTTGACAGGGAGATTGACCGAGGATCTCTCAACCCTGGCAAACAACTGTAAGCCCCCATACATACGCAAACACACACATACACACACACACACACACATATATATTGGTGAGTAATATCCTCTCTGTTTGCAGTTTTGAGAAGATGGTGAGTGGCATGTACATGGGAGAACTGGTGAGGCTCATCCTGGTCAAGATGGCCAAAGAGGGGCTGCTGTTTGAGGGACAGATCACCCCAGAGCTGCTCACCAGAGGCAAGCTGGAAACCAAACACGTCTCAGCCATGGAGAAGTAAGGAGAATCACCACGGCCTGTTCACTCTTATATAATCTTTAGACTTTATTTGTTAGGGACCATGTACATTTTTGTCATTTGATGCAGTTAAGCAGTAGGCTCATTTCCATCTTCAGCAAGTTATGTCACTCATGAATGTTTGTGTTCTCTTTTCAGGAGCAAGGAGGGCTTGACTAAAGCCAAAGAGATATTGATCCGTTTGGGTATTGAGCCATCGACGGATGACTGCATTGCTGTCCAGCATGTCTGCAGCATCGTGTCTCACCGCTCAGCCAACCTCATCGCTTCCGCCCTCGGGGCCATCCTGCTCCGCTTGAAGGAGAACAAGCATGTTCCACGGCTCCGCACCACAGTGGGCATCGATGGCTCCCTCTACAAGATGCACCCACAGTGAGTACCAGAGAGATGCATTATGGGTTTTTTGGAGTCAAACTTTTTCAAAGAGTATTTTGGAGTATTGGTAGTGTTGCTGCCTGACAACAGCTTAACCCAGGTTTGATAGCCAAACCCATGGGTCAACTTGCACTGTTGGTACTTTTTAGAGTCAGGCACTCTCAAGAACAGCCCTTCACGGTCACACTTACCCCTATTCTAAATGGTGTGGCAACAAAAAACACATGTATGCATTCAAAGCACTAAATATTTTCTAAACAAGGTGTCTTGAAAACCTCCAGTCACATATGACACAAGAAACCAATATACACCTCTTCATCAAATCTTGTCCACTACCATCTTAAAATGCAAGTACTTACTCAAGTGAAATTGAATCACACTAACTCCAACAAAGGGCATATCTGTTAGTCACTGGAGGCTCATGGTATGCAGAAGGCTGCCTTGTTTACAGACAGCAGGACAAAAGCCAGGAGAGTCTCTAGCTCAGTACAATAACTTACCAGTGTTTATCATGCTCAAAGGATTATGCAATGGTTTGATTTCAGTACACCCAAAGAGTAATGCAAGTCATGCTTACTACTTTATTACTTTATAGTTTAAAAAACTGTAAAACATTCACAGCAATACCACGGTAGTGTTGTGTATTTCCCTTTAAACATCTTAGCCTTCAAAGAAAAGTACAAACTTGTACAAACTAAACTTTGAAAGTTTGTTTTACAAATGACATCAAGACTAGCTTTGCCTATTTCCCTACAAAATAAAGTATATTCAGACAATCCTTTAGTAATCCCCCCTAAGGCATGGTAGAAATTTAAAATGATATAATACTTCACTTGACTTGGCATCTTTAATTAGCTTTGCTGAATAATGTCATTGTCCTCTTGTCAGTTCTCAAACTCAAGAGGTATACAATGCACTCAGTGCTACTGAGTCTGGGGTCACACTCGGACTGACCCTAGGGTCACACACTTTTTATAGTGTATAGTCAATAAGACATTGTATTATAGTGACCATAAAATTGTGAATTGCATTTTGCCCAAGATCTTTTCTTGGGTAAGGAAGTTTCTCCTGGCCCCTGTTGCTCATGGATGCCCCCCCCCTCCCTCCCCCATTCCACACACAAAACACTGTATGCAGCCCCTAGCCACTACCCTGACCAACCCCTCTCCTACTGCACATTACCACTCTATATGGCCACTTCTTTAACCCCACCTGCCCACACACACATACACTGCATTTCTTAGTAACGCATTGGACCTTAGTATCTCATTTGATGGCTCTTTCCTCCCACCTTGCCACAGGTATTCCCGTCGCCTGCATAAGACCGTCCGTCGGCTGGTGCCCGATTCCGACGTTCGCTTCCTCCTCTCAGAGAGTGGCAGCGGCAAAGGGGCTGCCATGGTTACAGCCTGGGCGTATCGGTTGGCTGACCAGACGCGGCAGATCGAGGAGACCCTTGACCAGTTCCGCCTAACCAAAGACCAGCTGCTGGAGGTGAAGAAGAGGATGAAGATTGAGATCGAGAACGGTCTCCGCAAGGACACTCAGGACAAGGCCACCGTCAAGATGCTGCCCACCTACGTCAAACAGACTCCTGATGGCACAGGTAACTAGCATATTATGCTTTCCCATTCTATCATAGTGGCTTTCTTTACAATTTAGTTAGCCTATTTGTTAATTTATGGGGGAAGACTGTATGATATATAGCATTCTGTAAGTATTCTTACAGTATAGTCATAATCATTTATAACTTTATACTATATCATAATGTCACCCTCCCTAGTGGCTTTATTCAGAGGTCTGTCATGGTTTAAAATCATGATTTAAACTGGCTCAGTTCGTTGATGAAGTAGATACATACATACATACAGTATAA
>JAODXP020000006.1:4458357-4475968 GCA_027497455.2 Sardinella longiceps | reverse complement strand
TAGCCTATGCTTCTCATCAATAAGCTACAAAAAGAATGTTATGAAACTACTGGCTATTTGTCTCATCTAGCTCTATATGTGGCCATTTTATAGGGACTGAATGCAGAGCACTCAAGGCAATTTGAAACCAAAACCATTCCACAAGAACTAAGATTGAAGTGAAAGTAGAGGCAATGGATAAGATGTATTTTTAAATATATCTAATTTGTATGACTGACTGAGAGACAGTCTGTTTACTTAGCAGCAGCAGCCAGAAAAGGTCATAATTTTAATTTCCAAGCTTAACATAATAGGGTTGTAGCTTAGAACCCTAGACATACTGAAGCGGTAGCAAAATGAATTTACTCAGCAAGTACATATATCAGCCATTGGTTATATTCAGACATTGTGGTGTTTAGCCTATCATAACATTCTATTTGGACAGGGAGTCATTGGGCAGGCTTAGCGTTGTTTGAATTGGCTTGTTAGTTGCACTGAGGTTTCAGCTGCTTTACCCAAGGGTCTATCACTCGTGGCCAGACTATGTTTTATGTGATAGTCTGGCTTGTCAGGCTAAGTGCTTTACAAAAGATGATACAAATTAATCTAAAAGAGATTAATCTATGAACATTTTTTATAGAGATTCATTTCTAAGAGATTAATCTATAATCTAAAATCTATAATCTAATCTATAAACGAAATATGAATTGTTTATAGGCTACACAAGAGACATATTAAGTTGATATGGTCTTTTTTTAGATATCGCAGAATAATTCATTCAATGTCAGCAAAGAAAATGGAATTTAA
This sequence comes from Sardinella longiceps, assembly GCA_027497455.2. NCBI lineage: Eukaryota > Metazoa > Chordata > Actinopteri > Clupeiformes > Clupeidae > Sardinella > Sardinella longiceps. Next base: position 4,475,182 of record JAODXP020000006.1, on the reverse strand, counting down.
CATAATAATAATAATGATAATGCATTTAATTTCAAGGCACCTTTCATGATAGACAGGTAGGTCATCTGGTGGAAAAATTAGGCCTAGTTTCCTGTCAAAGTTTTCTCTGTGGATTCCTGATCAGAAGGCCTATTAAAAGAGATCAAGACTTGGGGCCACCCCAAATTTTGCAAAAATCCAATATGGCCGACATTTTCCAAAATGGCGTATTTTCATACAGTTTCGGCCATTCTGGAAGGCCATAATCATTAAATATGATCACTTTTCCACATAATACTGTCATATTCCTTCAAAGACATGTTTACAAAGGTTGACTAAACAAAAAAATATCTAAATAAAAATGACCCCCTTAAAATACATCAAGAAATTTGGTCAAAATTGGTAGAATTTTGCATTTTGGCATTATTCAAAATTATAATGACTCCTTTTTCACAGAAGACTTGTTTTATTCCACCAAATATATATCTGCTGATCAGAAGGCTTATTAAGGCTTATTAAAAGAGATTAAGACTTGGGGCCACCCCAAATTTTGCCCAAAATCCAATATGGCCGACATTTTCCAAAATGGCATATTTTCATACAGTTTCAGCCATTCTGGAAGGCCATAATCAATAAAGATGATCACTTTTCCACAAAATATCGTCATATTCCTTCAAAGACATGTTAACAAAGGTTGACCAAGCAAAAAATATGTGTAAATAAAACTTACCCCCTGGAAATAAATCAAGGAAATTAGTCAAAATTGGTAGAATTTCGTATTTTGGCATCATTCAACATTATGATGACCCCTTTTTCACAGAACACCTGTGTTATCCCACCAAATATGTATCTGTTGATCAGAAGGCTTATTAAAAGAGATTAAGACTTGGGGACACCTCAAACTTTGCCCAAAATCCAATATGGCTGATATTTTCCAAAATGGTGTTTCAGCCATTCTGAAAGACCATTAATCATTAAAGATGATGACTTTTCCCACAAAATACTGTAATATTCTTTCAAAGACATGATTACAAAGGTTGACTATGACTAAACAAAAAATATCTAAATAAAAATGACCCCTTAAAATATATCAAGAAAATTGGCCAAAATTGGTAGAATTTCGGGTTTTGGCATCACTTTTGGCCCACTGTCAGCCAAATGTTTGAGTAGGAGAGGGTGGGAGATGGTGTCAAAAGCTGCGCTGAGGTCAAGGAAGATGAGGATGGTGAGTAGTCCAGAGTCTGCTGCGTGAAGAAGGTCGTTGGTGTGTGTGTGGGTGTGTGTGTGTTACAGACCCTGCATCCACCCCCAGTCTGACTGTGGTGTCTAACTAGTCCAGCAGAGACTCCTGTAATGTGACTCTAAAGTGTGTGTGTGTGTGTGTGTGTGTGTGTGTCAAAGAGTCTGTGGTTGCCCCCATACTGACTGTGGTGTCTAAGGGTGTTTTCACACTTGGTCCGTTTCAGCCCTCTAAACGAACCCAATTGATGACCCAAATGATGGCATGTTTTCTGCCAAGTGTGAACACAAAACCGTACTCAGACCCCCCCAAAAACACCCCTGAATCGAACCGTACTCAAAATTAGCGGTACGGTTCGCTTAATCTGCTTGATGTGAACACAAAACGGTCCGGGCTCACTTTGCCTTTTTGCGTTGTATTTTATCCCTCTAGACTTGCCGTTGTCGCATTGAGGGAGTTTTCTCTACCCTCTGATCACGATGTAAACATACTGCAGACATGTCAAACATACAGACAAACGTCTGTTCTTCACAACGTGATAAGAGTTTAACGAATATATACCTAGGATGACGTGACAGAATTGCTAATCGTCGCTTTCGTATGCAACTGTCATGCAATTAATAGCGCAGTATTTTGACAGAAAACTGCAGCACAATCGCCGTATGTATGATGTGCATAGGCTACAACAAAAGTTTTGCTTGTGCTAGTTGGTTGTGTGCAGCGCTCGCATAACCGGGTGGGTGGTCCTAAAACTGTTGGAGTTGGTGTGATTGGTTGGTAGGCTCGTGTTGAGTGTCATGTTCAGATCAGATCCAGTCAGAATCCTGGAAAATTATTTTAGTGGAATGTGGATTTTTGTTACATTCATAAGGTAAAGTTTAAAATATTATATATATATATATATATATATATATATATATATATATATATATATATATATATATATATATATTCAGATCAAATTGAATAGACTAGCCTATGTGAAATTTACAGATTTGCTATTGGCCTACTCAACTGTAGGCAACTTATAAAAATACCATGCTTGCCTTGTTCTGTCACATTTGTAATCCTAAAAATGCTCAAAAGAACTGTTATTATGAATAGAAAATGCATACCAACCCAACCCCCATTGTCTTTATCATCATAATTATGAAAGAGGCAATGGATAGCCTGATAAAAACACAGCTCAGTGCCACTACATCCCCCATAATTCAAAGCGCTCAAAAGAGGTCTGAGACCTCTAGAAGAACTATATGTGAACAGAAAGAAAACTGAGGCCTCATTAGAGCTGAAGCAGACCAGAAAGGGGTCGAGTCCTCTTTGATAATGTGAACACAAATAGAACTGAGTTTTTTTTGTTTGGGTTCCCTTTTTAGTCCACTTTAAGAGGACTGGAGTTCAGTTCACTTGAAAGGGACCAAGTGTGAAAACACCCTGGTCAAACAGTGACTCCTGTGATGTGACTCTAAAATGTGTGTGTGTGTGTGTGTGTGTGTGTGTGTGTGTGTGTTTACAGAGCCGGTAGCGGTCCCCACTCTGACTGTGTTGTCTAACTGGTCCAGTAGTGACTCCTGTAATGTGACTCTAAAGTGTGTGTGTGTGTGTGTGTGTGTGTGTGTGTGTGTGTTACAGAGCCTGTATCCGCCCCCACTCTGACTGTGTTATCTAACTGGTCCAGCAGTGACTCCTGTAATGTGACTCTAAAGTGTGTGTGTGTGTGTGTGTGTGTGTGTGTGTGTGTTTACAGAGCCTGTATCCGTCCCCACTCTGACTGTGTTGTCTAACTGGTCCAGCAGTGACTCCTGTAATGTGACAGTAAAGTGCACAGGACTCAACGTGTCTCTGATCTCCAGCTGTAACGGCACCCACTGCTCTCCAAACAGTAGAGACCAAACACACCAAACCCTTGTCATCTCTACCAACCTCACCTCCATCACCTGTAACCATAGCAACCCTGTCAGCTGGACACAGAGCAGTGATAACCTTGATCCGCCATGTCCACAGCCACACACAGATCGATCAGGTCAGTGCTACAATACATGTGGATTTATTTATGAATATTTAAGGTGTTTAAGCATTACAAATCTGATAAAACATGTCTCCACAGATAAAGAACAGAATAATGTCCTATTGTGGCCGCCTGTCATACTAGCAAGTTTGTCCGTAGCTATTGTTGCAGCAGGAGCTATTATATATAAGAAAAAACGAGGTAAGGACTCTATTCTGTGTAATCAGTGTGACTGTACTGTAGGTCCTAATAATGTAATTACACCATTACACATTCTTTCACCTTTTAGGTACAGCACAAGTCAACAGAAGACAGGTAGGAGAAAACCTGTGATATATAAATATACAGTATGCACTTAAAGTGATAGTTTAGGGAAACTACAGTAGAAATTTCAAAATTTCAAAATGTGTTTTTGACATTGTAGCATGTTCTAAATCTCACCCCAAGCTATAGAACATCAGACACAGACCTTACAACACAGAACTGTAGTGTTTATGAATACAAATGACTGAGCAAGTGGTTAAAACAGTATGTTTGCACAAGCAGCCAGTTTGTTTACAGACCTCTTTTCCATCAAGTTTATGCTTATTCCCTCACTAGCAAAGATGACATGTTTGACTGAAGTTGTCCTTTAAGTGAGGTTGCCCGTTCTCATGCCTGCATCTGTTGTGATTTTGTCTCCCTCACTGTGCTGCCCCTGGGAACACGTGTGTCAATCACCTAAAGAGTGGCGATGGCGGGAACAGTCAGGATATGGTAAAACAATCAATACTAAGCATATCATCATCTCCCCTTTAGTTTGTAATTTCACCCCCACTGAAATCCAGTGTTGGGCATCTAGCTTCATTCTATTCTACACTTCTTTATTCTCAGTCCTAATGAGAAGCACCTAATACTGTAGCCGAAACAGATATATGCTTGGACTACCTCATCTTTACGAGCTTAATTAATAATCCTCAGCCCTTTTTTATACATAAAGAAGCTTGAGATATAATAAACATGTAATTTTATTGTAGCTTACATTCTGTCTTCATGTGGTAGATAAGCTTCTTTTTAAAGTACAGTTACTCGGAGTAAGCAGTCCACAACACTTTTACAGTAGATTGCCCAGCTTGAATTTCCTATGGAATGAATACAGTTATTTCTTCTGATCTTTATCTTTTAAATCCAAATTGGAATTTAACATAATACTACAGGTGTTGATGTATTTTAAGTTCATAAATATCTCTATCTCTCTCTGTTTGTGTGTGTGTGTGTGTGTGTGTGTGTGTGTGTGTGTGTGTGTGTGTGTGTGTGTGTGTGTGTGTGTGTGTGTGTGTGTGTATGTGTTTATGGCCATATTTCAGCAGGCAGGTGAAGTTGAGAGTCCGGGATGCACAGATAATCCCTATGCAGAAACACTGTTCCCAATGCAGGTGTAATATGGATTAAGATTAATAATCCATGCCATTTATTTCTAATGTTATTAATTTCTGATATCTAATCCTACAGTGAGTGAGAGTCCTCAGTGACCAGCGTGAAAAATAAGTCAGGTGACAGCGCATGAATCCTTTAAGATGACTTGATTATGATGAATTGGTACATATAGACACCTCTTAGAAATATTTCATAATTAAAGTGATTATGTCATTTAACCAGGCTACTCTCACCATTTTCACCAACACCCTTCCTATGTAACCTTCATGTTGTGTTGGTGAAAACACCCTGGCTTCAAGGCAATTACTTTAATTCTACATTATAGCCTATGTCATGCTACAGCTGAAACCGTGGCACTGAAATGCATTTTGGGTGTGCTACTTCAGATTCATGGTGGCAATTCATGTTTTGTCTAGATCAGGGATGCACCACCAGGGGTGAAAGTAGTTTGAATTTCTTACCTGTACTACAAAAAAAAAAAAAAAAAATCAATAGCCTATTCTAGTGCGCCCTTGTGTTATGTATGGCTCAAACAAAAAGGTAAGCAGGCCTACGGCATTGGGCTAATTTCACACACATTCCGACATTCCATGGTAGCAAACTGAACATACTGTCATACTAATTATCCCTTTTTCTGACTTGAAAAAAATGGGTAATAACATTTAAAACATATGATGAAATTCACTTTTTTTCAAATAATGCACATGGGAAGTCCCCAACCTAGAAGTCCCAAATAGATAGAAGCTTTTAGAATATTCATGCACAAAAATGTAAAACCACTTTTATCTATTTAGGACTTCCCAAATTGTGGACTTCAAATATGCATTATTTGAAAGAAAGTGAATTTAGATATGTTTTAAATGTTATTACCCATTTTTTCAAGTCAGAAAAAGAGATAAATTCAATGCATTAGAATGTTCAGTTTACTACCATGGGATGGTTTGTTTATTAAACAGCTCTAGGAACTCTGCCAGGGCCATGCAGAGACCTTTGGAGGGGCAGGGGCTCAAATTTTTAAAAAGGGCACATTGAACAAAATTTACAAACAACATGCCAACTCTAATTACAAGTACTTTTTAATTACAAGAGGGATGGAGAATACTGTATTTTGAAAAATAAGTGAATGTATATAGCCATTTCTACTAAGTTCCTCTTTTTTATTTATTTATTTATTTATTTATTTATTTATTTATTTATTTTTGGTAGAACTCTATAGGATTAGTTGCTCTACTCTATGCAAGTCTAGCTGCTACAGCAAAGAAAAAGATCTGAAACTCAAACCCCTCCCCTTTATTGTGTGTGACTTCAGCACTGAAGTCTGAACTGGCAAACTTGGGGTGTTCACTTTCTGCAAATGAGAGATAGAAAACTCTTATATTCAAATTACAAGTCCATATCATTGTGTAGTGTTTTTTTGTTTAGGTTTATTTTTTGAGCTCTTGATTGTTAGATGGAAGCAGCTAACTAAACCAAGTTTATAATATCAAAAAATAAAGATATTTCCCTAGTCAAATAATCTTTACACTGAAATTGAACCACCTTATTCTCAAGCAAGAGAAGGTATGTCCATATCAAAGCTTCCAAAAGACAATGAAGCAAAACCGCTTCACTCGCTGTTGTATTTTTCGGCGCTTGCGTGCGCAAAAACAAACAACAAAGAAAAAACTTCGGAGTGCCAGATGCCAGAAAATGTATTTGCAAATGGCACAAATAATTGGTGACACATTTTAGCGAATTTCCAAGTATGAACAACAAGTGTTACTGTCACAAATGCCAAAGACAGGCAGGCCCCTGTCAGAAGGGCACTTTTGACATCAAAGAGCAAAGGGGCGGTAACCCTCATGTCTTACCACTAGGCCTACGGCGTACCACCTGTCAATCTTATACCGGTACGTAGTATAGGTGCGTAACGACTTACTTTCACCTCTGATCACCACAGTTGATCATCGTGCACCACAGTTTTCGAACTGGTGTGAATTTTGTCTATCATTAAAGAATGTAACATTAGATGGCCAGTGTATTTCTTATAACACAGTCTTCTTATCTATAACAAAGTCTTTTTCAATTGAAAGTGGTTAAAAACTATGTTTAATTTTATATTGGCCTTAGCAGGTTTTTCAGTAAATGGCCCACAAACAGAAAAGTTTGTCCACCCCTGGTCTAGATTATTGTATGCATCTTCAGATGCTTAGTACTCGCTCGGCAGTATTCTCAGTTATTGCAACATATCAGTGCTCTGCATCTCAACACTGTACACAATCTAAAACTATCACCATAAAACAAACTGTTGAAACAAACTGCCAGTCTGAAACACTGGTTTTGACTGTAGGACAGTGGTGTTTTAATATAATGTACATATTTGACTGAATTATCTCTAAAGGTGTCTATTATACTATCTTCTGGAGGTTTTGTTTTCTGGATACAGCAATGACAAAACAATCCAATGAATAAATATCTAAGATACTAATAACAGCAAAAGTTGCACCTTGATATGACGCCGTGCCTGTGTAAGACAGTTGTGTTAGCTCTACTTATATGTTACAGTAGGTTCACTTACTGTTATGGGATACTGTACAGTCTGAGCAATGGACTTTGATGTGTACTTTAATTTTGACGTCTGCTCGCCTCATACAGTTCATGTATCTGATGCCTCGATTTCATTCTCATGCATGGTCTTTAAAATTCCTATCTTAGATTAGATTAGATCCTACTTGCTGAGATTGTTTAAAATAATCACATCAGCTTATATTGGGCAGAAAAAAGGTGCACAATTTGCCAGATAAACTATGGGCTTTATATGGTTTATCTTTGGCTTTACCTGAAGTATTTGTGAGTGTCTGATTATGTCTGATGGTTTCATGTTGTGTATACTGTAGCCCTTAGCTTTCTTTGCTTTGTGTTTTTACGGGGTCAGCTCTATGTTCCCACAGCTCTTTGTTCCCACAGACTCTATGTTCCCACATTTCTTAGAAAATTTGGGAAATTGGGCCCTATTATATGTTCCCACAGCCCAGCATGCTCTCACATTACAAAGATTTTTTAAAAAAAATTAGACCCTGTTTTCCCACAGCAATATGTTCCGATAAAGGCATGTTTACACCAACACAGGTAACATTTATCCATTTAGCCCATCTGTTCACATTAGAATGGAGGATTCTGAAACTGATTCCAAAAATGATTGCTGAGGTCGGTTTCAAAAATGATTGCTGAGGTGGATGAATATAAAATCGTTGTGGAATGTGGAAGCAAAACTAAACCCCACTACCTGGAAGGCACCATTGAGGGCAAATAATACCAAAGATCAAATCTTGCTTGAAATTATATAGGGGGACTACTAGGCAGGGGTAGAAATGTGGGACTATAGTACCTGACTTTGAAGAAAGATAGAAAAAAAACCTCTTTGAAATGTGAGAATATAGGGCTGTGGGAATATAGGGCTGTGGGAACATAGGGATGTGGGAACATAGAGTTGTGGGAACATAGAGCTGTGGGAACATAGACACGCTCCCGTTTTTACTGCTTGTATCAAGAAGAGGGAATCAACCAAGCCTGTATCTACTCAGTTGTGGCTCTTTGCATACATTTTTTGAAGTCAACAACTCCCCTTAGGAACACCCTATGTCACAGGCATTTGTCATGCTATCAATTTTGACTGATAATTTGGCAAAAGTGAAAATAAAAGAAAAAAATTACTTTTGGATTTAAAGGACATGCCAGGCATTGTTGGCAACTGTATCTATTATACATTAAAGCTTTATTCGGTAACTCTTTTAAAGTCACATTTCATGGACTTGTCACTCAGCCGTTAGAAGCGCCCATGGAATTGGGTGATGAGGATTTACACGTACTTCTGGCACGCTAGCTGAGCTAGCTGGCCTCCGTTACATGAGCAAGCTGCTGACAACGTGCTGCAGCCAGGGAGGCTGTTGAGGAACGTAGTAGAGACAGGGGAGGGGCCAACAAGTTGTATGATTTAAATTTTTAATTTATTTTTTGTCATAGTCTTGGAATTACGTAGACTTGCCAAATACAGATTTATGAAACCATTCCAATAGAATAAGGATGCTCTGATATTATGATGATAAACTGTAAGACTTTAGGTGATCTATGTGTGTGTGTTTCTGCCCATCTACAGAAGCCTGCCCCAGTAACACTCTATGACACGGTGCAGTTCACTCGACTTGAAGACTCCACCGCAGCACAAGAACAAGCTACTGTGACACCTTCCCTTCCAGAAACCATCTACTCTGAAGTGAACAAGAAGGGGAAAACTTGTCCAAACAAAAACTAATTATTGGTGCTTGGTCTTAGTAGTAATGCTGATGACACTGCACTCAAGCTGGTACTTTCCTGGGTCTCTTTTTCCTTCCCTTTATGGAAAGGTCCTCCACTTCTGGCATCCAGCCTGAAAAGTGCCTTATTGATAGCCTGGGAGTTCCCATGCTCCTTTGCCCGCTTATTTCATTTCACTCTGCAGAGCAGCATGGTGACCATGGCTGTTTTTCTCGCCTGCTTTCGGTATCCAATCGCAGAACAAAAAGGGATTTGTACGGCCCTTGATTGCATTTTACGTCACGTGGTGGCTCTGGTATTGGCTCCGAGGTATGTACAGACGCTATGATAGACATTCGTAGCGCCCAATAAACGGCTATGGACAATTGTAAACAATGCTTCTGCTACGAGAAATACAATAGGTAGGTCCTCAGACTAAATATCACTTGTGATTTTAGTTTGGCATTCGCCAGGCTACCTTATTGAGTGAAGTTGAAACAATTTCATTTGCCATAGGCTAGCTAATATAGCCATTTAGTATAAACAAAGCCAGAGCTTTCTGAATGTTTTTTTTTTTTAATCTACAGTCTCTTACCTCTCCCCACTGCTTTTGTATAGATTAATTTCCTATTTGTATGGCTTTATTTTTGTCAGTTTTAAAGAGAACCTATGCAGGATCCGGTGGCGTCATCCAGTAAGCTAACAACCAAACAAAGCAGTTATTAAGCGTTTCTGCCAATAATCCTCCATTTAGAATTGCATAGTCAATGGTGATCGCCGCTAACAAAATGTATCGACAGTTGAATGCGCTGAGAAGTCACAAATCGCGTTGTAATTCAAACAGTAAACTCTGGCTAAGTCACGTGACCTAGCTTGCTTGCTAACCAAAACGTACGATAGCCGGGACGCGCTCCCTGATCTTGCATAGGCGGTATCTGCCTCTAGGAGGGTCGGACAATCTCGTGAAGGGGCTCGTTTTACTCCGGAACATGTCATTTATCAAGTCTAGTGAGTTCTAGGCAATTTACATAAAGGTGTAATGAATAGGAAACGTCGAAATTGTACCTAAATGTTGCATGTGGTGGCTTTAAGTAATTGCTACATGGATATCATTTATTGGTTGCATTGAAATCTAGATGCCCTCTAGCAGCAGCAAATTGAATTCACAGTCTAGTCAGGATTGGGATCTTACCAGTAATATATTGTAACTTGACATTATCGTCTTTTTGGAGTTATTGAGTTTTTTTTTTAATGTATCTGTCATATTACCAAAGTGATTGTCATCATTAGCCTAATAGTCAATTCAATTCAATTCAATTCAATTTTAGTTGTAGAGCGCTCTATCATGGACGTCACTAGGATCCAGAGTCAAGGGGGGCTTAGCCCCAGAGGGGTAGCCTAATATGCTGATACCGCTCTGCGCGCGGAAAATTTTTAATAAATAAATTATATTATACAGTGTATATGTGTGTATATTGGCAACTATTTATTACTTGAAGGACATTTATCAGAATATCTCATTACTTAGGCTATTTTTATTAACAACATTAGTCTAAATCAATTCATCAGACTGGTTTGTGAAGAGAGATGTCTCCATCAATATCTCCATCAATGACTGTGGTGTACATGAACTAGGCACTGAGCAAGATACAACAAAGGTAACAACTAGCTTAGTTCAAATCCTAGGGAACTCTGATGATGCAGTCAAACATGAAAGTTTCTCAAACATTTATTCTGCAAAATGAGCATACAATAGCTACTGAAATATATGCTAGGCTATAGCAAATAAATATGTCCATCAATGCATGTAGGACAAACTAATCTGGCATAGACTACAGGGTAATTTATATTTCATAGTTCAGTCTTTTGGAGAATATGTTGCCTAGAAATTTTCTGGATCAGACTATAGCCTACTAAACTTCAGATAAGACTATTTTTCCGGCTCAATTTGAAGCACAGCTCTCATCAGCTACAACAAGAAAAAAAAATGCTCTCAGTGGATGCAGGCAGAGCTGGAGAATTTACTGAGAAATTTCACATGTACTTAAAGTGGACTTTCTCGTGGACCGTTTATCACAGCAATTAGTGACTAGTACCATTGGAAAGCTTGGAGCTTACTGAATCCGATGGTGTCCGGAGATCGCATATTTGACGTTAACTCCGCGAGTAATATAACCGCTAAGAATGGATGTAATTTACATACAATGAAAATAATCTGCCCAGCGTTAGGGGGGCTTGGGGGAAATTTAGGGAGGCTTGAGCCCCCCCAAAATGGACCTAACGACGTCCATGGCGCTCATATACAGTACATTGTCTCGTGGAGCTTTACAGACAGTATGGGAAGCATCCATGACAATCAGGGGCAAGGAAAAACTCCCTTCGCTTTGTAAATAATTTGTTTTGGAATAGTGAAATTATTACTGTTCATATTTGTAGCTGATGAACTTTTATGTCAGGGAGTTGCCATTTACAAGTCAATGACTGCAGCTACAAGTTGATAGCGAGCCAATGCTTTGATATCATGAATGATTACAGACAATATTATGGCACAGATTTATTGGAATATTATTTACAAATGTATAGAGATAAAAAGTTTATGTTCGTTGTGACAAAGAGATCTTTGATGTTTTTTTCTTTGCCCTGATTGGTTGTAGTGCTGTCCTATTGCATGGCATTCCATGCAGAGGCAACTTACAGACAACTTTTTAACCTGCCCACACTGCCAATTGTGTTGCGCTAGCTAGACCCAGTACAGTTTCTTGCTGTATCATGGGGTTGGTTTTTAAGATATTTTTGGGGCTTTTTGCCTTTTATCAGATAGGACAGTGTAGAGATGGACAGGAAACAAGTAGGAGAGAGAGATGGGGTGGGATTGGGAAATGACCTCGGGTCGGTCTCAAGCCTGGGTCCCAAGAGTGGTATGACGCTCTATCCTGAGCCACGGTGCCTCCACTTTGAGGAACTTTTTGAGCATTCAGAGAGGGGCACAACGAACATAATTGGGTCACCTGTTTCACACACAGTAGTAGCATCAGCAGGTCTGAATGCTCAGTCCACAAAGGAACAGAGTCTGGTGCAGGGGATGGCCAGCTGGTCCGCAAGGGAGATAGGCGGCATACGTTATGTTAGGGATAATGCCTGGTGAGGTGTCCCGATATACAGAAATTGATATGGAAAGAATGATAGCCTACTGCTTCCACCAAGTCCATTATTTCCCTAAAGCAGCTGGCTGCAGCCATACAACACGTGAACATGGACGTGATAGGAGATATCGCGGAAGTTTGTTTGCATCGAAAACAGCTTGAATCCCCTCATTTAATCATTAAAATGAACGTGATAACTGGCAAAATAAATCACATAATGTTGCTTAATAAATTATTGTTGCAATGAAAGAGGAACAGAGTTGTGTTTGAAGGCGTTTTGTAAAAAATAGTAATGTATGAAATGCTTATTTGAGATGGCTTTTTGACTTAAACCAAGCCATGCTGGAGAGCAATAAGGCTATTTCATTGGGCAAAACTTGCATACTGCTTAGCAGCAGCTCATTCAAATAAGCCCATTTTCAGTGAGTACAACATGGTGGGTGTCATATTTGTCATGAGGAGTTTCAAACCAATCGGAATCATGAGTTACGTCATGGGAGTGGGATGCATCCTCTTGCAGCCGAGAAAAAGGAGATGCGGGTTTCGGCTGCAGGCGCCTTGATACCGCGAGTTTTGAGTGACGTGCTGTGGGCGTATTTTGGTGATGCATTCACAAGATTGGTGAAGTCAGCCGGAAGTCGGACACCGCGTCTAACCACAATGCATCGCTTGGCTGCAGCCGGCTTTACATGTCGAACACGCCTAATACCTCCATGGTATTACCAGTGCAATATCTCATTGTAACCTGATAATCTCGGCCAATACAACTTTTTGCTATGGAACACTCAAATAAATATGTGCCGTCATAGCATACTAGTTGATCAGGTTGTCTGTGCTGAAGTAGCCTACATCTCATCTCACCAGTGGCAAAGCTGTAACATTACTTATAATCTGTATGGCTTGTATAATCTGTATGGTAGAAATAATTTAAGAAATAGTTAAATATAGTTATTATTTATTTACAAAGATTTAAATGTATATAAAGATTTTGTTAAATGTAAAACTTGCTCGTAAAAAATATGAATCTAATTGACCACCCAAAAATTAGAGCTAGGAACTGTTGTACAAAAGACATATCACAGGAGTGGGAGTGGTGTTGGTAGCGGATATCGCCATAGTTGTGGTTTGGCCACAGACACAAAGCCAAAGACCCAGGCTGAGTGCTGTAAGCAATCACAATGGACAAGAATGTGTCATCCAATCAGAAATTCAGGTTTAGTTTGACTGGGGCCAACAAATCTTCTTGATTGTCAGATGACACAAGTGTTGCTTGATGATTGGACAAGCAGGTAAGAATCCCCAAATTAATCACACTATTATTCCTTGTGCTCATTTAACGCGTCTTTGACCGTTTCTGTCTGATGTGAACAGTCGTGACAGCAGAAACCATGGCAACCAGAACTACAGACAGCACAATGGCCTTCAGCAGACATGGAGACACTTCAGCAGAAGGTGCCAGATCACCTGAAACACACACACACACACATATACAGACACCACACACACACACACATACACACACACACACACACACACGGATGTATTTAGATCCTGGAGACCATACCATAGATTGTAAAGCAGAGCAAAATTCTTCTGTTCTACAATTACTACTGTCACTATTGTAACTGCAGAATTTCTGAGAATTTCATGAAAATATCACAAATGCTATGTTCTGTTACATGTGTGTCTCAGGGAATCTGTTCTACTCTTGTTCCCTGACCATGCCCAACAGCCACTTCTCCTCTGGTATTCTAACGTAGATCTAAGATGCCAAAGCAAAGCGAAATTGATGGCCTAACACACAAATGCCATGCAGAAATCAAGCTATTGTCAGCAGTAAGAAAAAAGAGACATAGAGCACAAATGAGGAACCTCAACTTGTTTGAGCTCGATTACAGATGAGCTCAAGAACAAATAATGACCACAAACCTCATCCAGCCCAGTCTAACCACAGTCTACAACAGTCAGTTAAGTGTTGCCCTAAATGCACATAACAATGTTTTACTTTGCTTGTGTACATACAATAATAATTTTTCCATTACAAATCCTAATTTGTATTAAAACAATCAGTGCTTTGAACAATATCCTAAAACTTTCCCTGCATAAAATCATGATAAAATCATTTTACAATAATTCATCTGGTTCAAGTTCATTATTAACCTCCACCATGATACAGTGTATTATACAGTAAGAGACAAACATATGTCATATATCTACCCAATGATATGCTCCTGACAACAGGTTAAAGTTAGCTTTAAAACATCAGTTGTCCTTTAAGCACATAGGCTACTTACAGTGGTTAAACACACACACACACACACACACACACACACACACACACACACACACACACACACACTCACTCACTCACTCAATCAGAAATTATTTAATTATATTAATAACCCTAATTTGAACTTTTCCTAAATACGTAAATCCACATGTAGGCTATTGGAGCTCTGACCTGGTGGATCAGTGTGTGGCTGTGGACATGGCGGATCAAGGTCAACAGTGGTCTGTCTGCAGCTGACAGGGTTGCTATGGTTACAGGTGATGGAGGTGAGGTTAGTAGAGATGAAGAGGGTTTGGTGTGTTTGGTCTCTACTGTTTGGAGAGCAGTGGGTGCCGTTACAGCTGGAGATCAGAGACACGTTGAATCCTGTGCATTCTACTGACACATTACAGGAGTCACTGCTTGACCAGTTAGACAACACTGTTACAGTGGGGGCTGCTACCGGCTCTGTAACACACACGCACGCACGCACGCACACACACACACACACGCAACACTTTAGTCACATTACAGGAGTCAATGCTGGACCAGTTAGATAGCACAGTCAGAGTGGGGGCCACTGCATACTCTGTAACACACACACACACACACGCAACACTTTAGTCACATTACAGGAGTCAATGCTGGACCAGTTAGATAGCACAGTCAGAGTGGGGACCGCTACCGGCTCTGTAAACACACACACACACACACACACACACACACACACACACACTTTAGAGTCACATTACAGGAGTCACTGCTGGACCAGTTAGACAACACAGTCAGAGTGGGGACCGCTACCGGCTGACAACATTCCTTGGCCAAGGATTTCCTTTGCTTTTGAATTAATCACTTCCACAGGTTGCTTGGCTATTGTCAACATTTACAAGAAGCAGGGTCAGCTTTACGCTACAGTAAATAGTCTGTATAAACTTTCGGTTCAAGCCAAATGTTTTTTCCTGACATTGATTTTTTTACTCAGTAATCAGGGAGGTTTCAAAAAATTAGTGAAGTACAAAGTAGAATACTTGCCTCAAAATATACTCAAGTAAAAGTAAAATTACCTATTTAAAAAAATACTTAAAAAAATGCGAATTACTCAAAAAAGCTACTTAATTACAGTAATTTGAGTAAACGTAATTAGTTACTTTCCACCTCTGAGTCAGAGTGGGGTCCGCTACATGCTCTGTTAGAAACACACACACACACACAGTGGGGGATGATGCAGGCTCTAAACACATCCAAAACTATACCTAAGAAGACAGGTGGGACATAAAGATTGTACAGTATCATACAAAAGCATGGCTGTAAACACACAAACAAACACACACACACACACACACACAAAACTAATAAAGGTTGTCCAACAGAAGAAAGCAAAATGTCTACACTCACCCAGGACAGAAAGATTGTATTCAATAACTGTCTCTTTCTCTTTTCCATGTAGATCCCTTTCTGCTTTATAGAGACCAGAGTCCTTTATCTGCAGATTGTCCAGTCGCAGGGAGAAAGTGTCCTTATCAAACTCCACTCTGTCTTTATAAGCCTTGTTATAATTCACAAAACTGGCTGCATGGATATAATCCAAAATATCTCGACCACCATAATTCCATGTGAATTTGTTCAGGTTCTCTTTGTCTTCATGTGCTGGTAATGTCAGGATGACTGATTTGCTCACCAGGACAAATTTGTGCTCAGCTGCAAAAGCTGTGGAAACATGGCAATACAGTTATCATATATCTCTCACCAACAACTCGCCTTTGTTGTCAAGCGCACTTACATGAACCTGTGTAACATGACAAATAATAGTGATTGGCTAACGCTTTGTCAGTTAATAGGACGAGTAGCTTTTAAAGTTAGTTCATCGTATTCACTCATTAATTCTGTGAGTCTGGCCTGTATGCTGTAGAACAGAAGCAGTATTATACAGAACTATATTACTAGTGGATCAGAGTTAGTTTATCATGTTCACTCATTAAAGCATCGAGTCTGACCTGTATGCCGTGCTGCTGTGAGGCTCATCAGTCCAATGAGCAGCAGCGGAAACATTATCTCAGTGCGGAGACTTCTGTAAACTGTCGCTTGGTCAGATGTGAACTAAGGTCATATGTCGCAACTGGCTTGGGCGTTTCCTGCTTTTGTTCTTTCGTAACATTTGAAATTTTCCATTCTGTTTCAGTTTTGTTTAATGTGAATCCTAATGTCTATTTTATTATTTTTCCCCACTTAAATTAGGCTGTTTTAAGGAGTGTTGTGTTTCAGGCTGATTTTCTCCAGCATCTGTTGTGCTCAGCAGAAACACGCCCCTTTAAAGGGACACCAGGCAGGACTGCGTTTTTCTATCTCTGGAGCTCCACCTACAGTCGCCGAAATATTATAAAAATGACAACTACATTTTAGCCTAAATTCTCAACAATCACTGTAAATTTATTTGCAAACCAAAAAGTACGAACCAAGGATGATCATTTTCGTATGCTACGTTGTCTGACAAGCCG
>JAODXP020000006.1:4378357-4453357 GCA_027497455.2 Sardinella longiceps | reverse complement strand
TCAGAAAAACTCTTATTGGCACTGATTGATGTGTGGCATTGCAGTTAGCAATGTTATGTTTTCTTCGGTTTCCAACCCTAAATGCAGAACAAACCAGTGCCCATCCTGGATGGCTTTAAGTCAAATGTGTTTATCCACCTTTCGTGTGACTATATGTCATCCGAATTCATTTGGAGATGGTACCAAAACAAATGAAACCAAATCTCATAAAAGGATGCATCTAGTGACAAACGGTACATATAATATTATTACTAGACTAGTGCCTTATACTGATGCAGCAGACTGCGGCCTGTTTCCCAAAAGCATAGTTGCTGACAACGTTAGTGACTCTGTTGGTTGCAATGCAATTTCCCATGGCCAGCTAACTAGTTTGCCAACTGCTCAGCAAATATGGACGCCTGGTGTCAGCCCTCAGGCTGCTGAGGCCATTGTCACTAATGTAATTGTGGCCAACAGATCTGCTGTGTGTTGAGCTAAACCAGGCAGTCAATTAAAAAATCATGTAAAAAAAAGACATAATACTGAACACACATGAACAAAAATATAGGTAGGAACAGAAGTTAATCTATTTTATGTTTAAATATCACATAGGCCAACACAAAAAAATTCACTTGGTAGAAGATGTTTATTTTCATGCAATACATTCAATACATAAAAACTATATTGAAAATTTACAATACAAAAAAAATTGCGTAAAAAACAGAAGCATAAATATTTTTTCAGATAAATAATACTTTTAATTTTTTTACAATGTATAACTCAAAAAGACTTCAAATATACCGTAGCTATTATTATTAAACTTATACCACGGTTTGGTCAGGTTTCCTCAAGTGATACCATCTCTGACACCTTCATGCCATGATTGACCAGCCAGAGCCATACTACACTATCTATCACGTACAGGCCGACCACAAGCAAATTAGGTGGCCAAACCTCTTGAATTGCGCATTTGTCCTTCTTTTGAGGCTCAGCACTTAGCTGAGGCTTTCAGAGAGACGCACGCAGTTGACAGGTAGGCACGTCATCTTTCAGTTCGCCTATAGGAAAATAGACCAAAAATGCCTTGCCTTGTACATGGCATGTGTAGCCTCCATGTACAGAGTTATGGAGAGATGAGGTGTTAGCACAGTGACTAAAATTCCAAATATTTAACAATTACCTTCTGTTTTTTTTTTTTTTTTTTTTATCTTTTTTCAGTTAACAATAAACACATACAGGCCTATAAAAAACATTGTTATATGAATGGGTAATTGTAGTAATTATGTGTCATCATTCCTGAATCATAAAAAAGGGGCAGAAATATATGGACCTCACATTCAAACATTTTGAAATGCAAAAATGTTGAGTTCCTGTGCAGTCTTTAAAACTTTACAATGGCCAAAGTAGTGCCCTCTGTTGAATCAAACTCCTGTCCTTCAGTTGAGAAATAGATTTATAACAACTGATTAATAAAGCATAAATTAGGCCAAATGAAATGCCTGTGTGCGCGCATCCACATGAGGGCTATGCACTCTGTACAAGTGACCCCACCATGGGCGCTCATCGACACAAAATAGTCGTCCCAAATAATGAAATCCACCATCTCCCTTCTTTTTATTTCTTTACTCGACTACTGTTTAGAACTAGTAACGGCAGTTTAGCCCAGTAAGTGCTGATTGAGACAATGTGTGACGAAAAGTAGTTCTGCAACCTAGCCTGTTTTGGCCATCTACACGTGCCAAATAACATACTGTAGCGCACAAGTGGCAACAGTGCCATAAGCGAGATAATGAACTCCAATGCCATGCATATCTAGAAAAATATAGAAAAATACTGCACTTATCCAGGTGTAAAGGCTCCTCCGCTACACATCGACAACTTGTATCTGGTTACCACCTCAAATGTGCATTATTTTTCTATCTTATCTCCCTTAACAAAGGGATTCTATTCTCTGATTGGCTGATGGGGTGGCCACTTCTTCTTGTAACCGGCTACTTGAGACAAATGGAAACTTCCGAAAGGAGAAGGGGCAATTTAGACGCCCACATTTTGAGATACAAGAGTGCTCGGAGAGACGAGTGACAAGGAAGACTATTTAGCCTCAGTCATATGCTAGTATACAAGGACCACAAGTGGCTACCATACCCATACAACAGGCCTATGTGGAATCAAACCAAGCACCTACATGGGTGATTGAACCTAATGCTTATCAAGTGGTGCCTATGACTTGCCATCAAGTCCCCCACTCCCTGCACTATTTTAATGAAACAGCCAATTTACAGAAAATAAAGACAGATAGGGAGATGTACCTAACCGAGAGAGATACTGAACAACAATCAACCACAAAACCAGTTCGAACCAGAGCTGAAGCAGACAATGTTCCATCAGCCACGCTTGATCAGCGAGTATGCTAACCACAACCTCTGCATTAGTGAGCCAACTGACCTCTCACCTGCTGAATGCTGCCTTGTCTTCTGGTACAAAGATTATTGAAGATTACGATTGCTCCAGTCAATCTATTAGGAAAAATGTCTAATGTTTTAACTTTTTTTATAAACTCTTCTGTATTAGCAATAAGCAATAATGCTGTTTTTAATGTTTTTTTTTCCCTGTCTTCTCCTACAAGAAGTCATGTGAAGTAATATGTTAATTCCAGTAAATCTTTGATGATATGAGACGTGTCTTGCTGTTGTATCAACTAGATTTACATTAATAATGTTAATCAAAGTCTTGTAGTAAAACATGTTCCAATGTTTAAATTCTTTATAATCAATAGGGTTTTTTTTAATTAGTTTGTAAATGTATGTATGCAGTTCATGAATTGAACAAAGAGAAACCGCAAGGCCAGTTCAAACCAGCCTTGAAACGAACAATGTATCTGATCAGCTAATTCCAGTTAACCACAAGTTCTGCATAAGATAGACACTTGAGCCCCCACCTGTGGAAACCACGTACAAGACTTTCTGCATGCCCCTGCAAAATTTCTACAGTATAAATAGATGGCACAATGTTACAATAAAGTTTTACAATAAATTAGCTTTTATTCTTTTTCTTTTATTCCTACCTCGTGTCTCGTATTTACTGAAAAGCCTCAAGTTTATTGGTGTCCAGTTAGAAGGAGACTACCTGGCCTGTCCAAAATGGTGAGTGTTTACTGTTTTCTGTAGCAAAGACGGTATGGGTATGACAGGATTTATCTGTCAAGACAGGATGTCTGTCCCCTCTGTTTTCTAGTACATGACCGATTAGGTTACTAAGCATAATATGCCAATATAAGATAATGAATATAAAGATGTGTATTAAGGGCTAAATAATAAGATTTCCAATTGCCTGGTGACATAATGATATTTTTCTGTTGAACTGAAAAATAAGACACTAAGACATTAGGTAAAACAAACACTACTCTGATCCTGTGTTATCAGACATTTGGTTTTTATTGTTCCAATCCTGTCTTATCTATAAAAAGAAAAACAATAAGACTCGTCAGGTGACGGGTATTTCTATTTGGTGTTTATTGTTCCAACCTTGATTTTAACTAAAAAGAACAATAAGCCTCGTCAGGTGACGAGGCGGAACACTGGAAAAACCCTAGACAGAGGGTTCAGAGGTCTGAGCACTTCTTAAGGTTTAGGAGGTTTAGTAAAATCATCCGTGTCAGAGGACAAATGGTTCCTGAACCTGAGTTATGAATAAGTCTCAAGTGTCAAAGACAGGGTCTTGCCAAACGCTGAGCGTCAGAAGACTCCGAAGGGTTAAGTAAAATCATTGTGTCAGACAGTTGGTTCCTGAACTCCTGAGCCTGAGCTATGAATACGTTTCGGTGTCAGAGACAGGGTCTTGGTGGACACTGATCTTTTCTCAGTCGTTAATCTGGTAAAAAGTTTCACCACCGTTCCTTTTATAATAGTAACTACAGTATAACAGTAGACAGTCTTTTGGATCTAATTTCACTTGAAAATGGAACAGATTAGCATTCTTTTAAAATGAGGTTGAAAGTTTCTTTCATGTTTTAAACACTTTCTTAAATATACATTACGGGCTTCGGGCAATAAATACAAACGGGAGATAAGCTGGATAGCGGCCTTCGAGGTGACCAGTTTGATGGAAATCTTGACGGAGGCAACTCCTCCACCACATCGCCATTACAGGTAAGACATCCCCAAAAGAAATCCACCATTATTCCTTATTTATGAATCAGGAACCTTTAATCTGCCTTTGACTGTTTCTGTCTGATGTGAACAGTCGTGACAGCAGTAACCATGGCAACCAGACCTACAGACAGCAGAATGGTCTTCAGCAGACATGGAGACACTCCAGCAGAGGGCAGCAGATCACCTGGAACACACACACACACACGCACATGCGTACACACCCACACGCACATGTGTACACACACCCACACACACACACATGCATACACACACACACACACACACATACACACGCACATGCGTACACACACACACCCACACACACGCACATGCGTACACACACACAGACACACACATACACACGCACATGTGTACACGCACACACACACACACACACACACACAAAGGGATGTATTTGTGGAGAGCATACCAAAGATGGTAGAATGGAGCAATACTCTCCTTTGCAGAGCAGAGGCACATTTAGTAACATTGAACTCTACAGCAAAACCAGAATTTCATGTCTATACTTCACTTCATACGAGGGTCTGAGATGGGGCTTGGCGATACAAGTATATCAGCCGATATCGATAATTATTGATTTTTTTAATGACCTATTTTAAAGGGCCCAGTTGCACAAAACACCTTAAATTAGGTTTTGTTTTCCCTTAAAGTATTATTCTAGGGTTCTTTTAAACTCCTGAAGTAGCCCATTCTCTCCCTTAAATAAAAACTAGAAGTCAAAAATAAATAAATAAATAAAAAAATAAGGGGAGAAGTCTAATGTCCCTCCTACACTGCAATATAAGCTGAATACATAGGCCTATCAATGCATAAAGAAAATTGACAACATGGGTGCGTATATTCACTTGTTGGACTTACAAGAAAGAGTTCCATGAAGTAATATTAGAGATAGACTTAACCCTATAGAAATTGTTCCTGAAGTCTTTTCACTCTATGAGAGGAGAGTAGTTATGATAGTGTAGTTCACTGCTCTTCTCTCTCTCTAACATCTTTTCTCTAGTCCCTTGTCTTCAACTCTGCTTTTTCAGCAGCTTTTAAATGTTACATCAAACATTGTGTGGCTCTTCAGATCAGAAGAAAATGTTCAACATAGGAGATCTACTGAAATAGTGTTTGAACTACTCTTTGCTTAACTCACTTATTGTATTAGATACTGATACACTATTATGCATAGCTGCGCTGCCACAGTAAAGGGAAAACCCCCTCTCACTTTGCCTTCTCCCATCTGTTGTGTGAGACTTCAGCACCACCTAAAATGAGGGTGTTCCATTTCTGAAATTGGGTGATAGAAAACTTCAAAATGATCTCACAGCAATCTGTGAAATGAACACAATTCTTAAAAATGCAATGGTGGGAGCACATCATTGTAGACTTTTTTTGTGATGGAAACACAGAAATTACACCCACTGAAAGTCAATGAGACACAGCTCCTCCTTCCTTCCTAATAGGCTACATACTGTAAATGAGCAATGCTGAATATGCAGCTGTCTCTTTTTAGTAGGCTGCAGAATTTTTTAGGCTATTTATGATTTTGTGACAACAGTGCAATCTGCCACTGATTGTGTTTGGAGTAAACATATTTTACTTCAGTGAATGAGTTGTGTCCAGTGAGTGTAATTTAAGTGCTCCAATCATTACGTCTACAATAATGTGCTCCCATCACAGATTACAGTTTTAAAAATTGTGTTCATTTCACAGG
The DNA here is from genome assembly GCA_027497455.2 of Sardinella longiceps. Lineage (NCBI taxonomy): Eukaryota > Metazoa > Chordata > Actinopteri > Clupeiformes > Clupeidae > Sardinella > Sardinella longiceps. The sequence continues at coordinate 4,447,507 of JAODXP020000006.1, read as the reverse complement.
TTTCAATGAGATTGAAAACTTGAAAACTTATCTCTGCAAATTATAGATCTATATTATAATGTGTGATGATCTTGCAAGTTCAGCCTTTAACACTAGACATACCTTGCCTAAATATAGGCGATCTTTATACTGAAATGAATCCCTCTCATTCTCTAGAAAGGACGTTACCAATGGTACCAATGGATAGATCTGGTTGTCTAGTTTAATACATCGACTGTAAGAGGTAACATGCCCATATAATGCTTCCGAAAGACAATGAAGCAAAACCGGCAATATGTTTTGCGGCACTAGCGTGCGCAAAAGGATTACTTATTAGCAGGTCTGAAGAATGTTTAATTTATTTTTGAGGTTGTGACCTCAGTGTCCTCTATTGTAGCTACGGCCATGCATACAACCTTCACAAGGCTAAGCATTGACATACAGAAATCAAGCTATGGCCTGTTACAGAAAGAAAGAAAGAAAAAGAAGACAACATCAGCTCGCTTGAGCTAGACAACAATGGGTAGTTGTGGGTAATGAGGAAGTTCAACTTGCTTAAGCCTGACCAGACAAGCATTTAAGCATAAATGATGAACCTCAACCAGCCCAGTCTAACAACATTCACATTAACTGCGATAACATTCACTTCATTCTATCACAACCCTGTTGTGTAAGATTACCGATTGCTGTAGATCAGGGGTGGCCAACCAGTCGGAGACCAAGAGCCACATATCTGACTATGTTACAGCAAAGAGCCACATCGGCACCTGTTACTACATTACCCATCCTTCTGACACACACACACACCTCTACAGTGAGATTCATTGTAAAAGTCACACACCAATTATGATGACAGAAATGTACCATACCGTAATGACCACAAGCGACGCATCACCTTATTAAACATAAGGGAAGTGAACACGCACATAAACATACACAAACACAAACTTGGACATGAACATAAGAGCCGCATGACTCCAGGCAAAGAGCCGCATGTGGCTCGCGAGCCTCGGGTTGGCCACCCCTGCTGTAGATAGTGAACAGATGATACATCAGTCAGTAAACTTGTACAATTTATTTGCAACAGTTTACCTTTATGTGTGGTCGTCAATGGACACAGTGGCGTAAGGTCCGTGGTGGTCTGTCTCCAGCTAACAGGGTTACTATGGTTACAGGTGATGGAGGTGAGGTTGGTAGAGATGACGAGGGTTTGGTGTGTTTGGTTTTTACTGTTTGGAGAGCAGAAGGTGGCGTTACAGCTGGAGATCAGAGACACGTTGAGTCCTGTGCACTTTAACGTCACATTACAGGAGTCACTGCTGGACCACTTAGACAACACAGTCAGAGTGGGGGTGGATACAGGCTCTGTAAACACACACACACACACACACACACACACACACACACACACACACACACACACACACACACACACACATATACACACACACACTTTAGAGTCACATTACAGGAGTCACTGCTGGATCAGTTAGACAATACAGTCAGAGAGGAGGCGGATGCAGGCTCTGTAAACACACACACACACACACATATACACACACACACTTCAGAGTCACACTACAGGAGTCACTGCTGGACCAGTTAGACAATACAGTCAGAGTGGGGGATGCTGCATACTTTGTAAGACACACACACACACACACACACACATACATGCAGGTGTCCAACAGAAGAAACCCAAATGTCTACACTCACCCAGGACAGATAGATTGTATTCAATAACTGTCTCTTTCTGTTTTCCATATGGATGCCTTTCTGCTTTATAGAGACCAGAGTGCTTTATCTGCAGATTGTCCAGCCGCAGGGAGAACGTGTTCTTATCAAACTCCACTCTGTCTTTATATGCCTTGTTATAATTCACAAAGCTGGCTGCATGGATATAATCCAAAATATCTTGACCACCATAATTCCATGTGAATTTGTTCAGGTCCTCTTTGTCTTCATGTGCTGGTAATGTCAGGACGATTGATTTGCTCACCAGGACAAATTTGTGCTCAGCTGCAAAAGCTGTAGAAACATGGCAATACAGTTATCATATATCTCAGTCACAAACAACTCGCTTTTGTAGTCAAGCGCACTTACTGTACGACTGTATGCATGAACCTGTGTAACATGACAAATAATAGTGATTGGCTAACGCTTTGTCAGTTAATAGGACGAGTAGCTTTTAAAGTTAGTTCATCATATTCACTCATTAATTCTGTGAGTCTGGCCTGTATGCTGTAGAACAGAAGCAGTATTATACAGAACTATATTACTAGTGGATCAGAGTTAGTTTATCATATTCACTCATTAATTCATTGAGTCTGGCCTGTATGCTGTAGAACAGAGGCAGTATTATACAGAACTATATTACTAGTGGATCAGAGTTAGTTTATCATGTTCACTCATTAATTAAGTTATTGAGTCTGGCCTGTATGCTGTAGAACAGAGGCAGTACTATACAGAACTATATTACTAGTGGATCAGAGTTAGTTTATCATGTTCACTCATTAAAGCATCGAGTCTGACCTGTATGCCGTGCTGCTGTGAGGCTCATCAGTCCAATGAGCAGCAGGGGAAACATCATCTCAGTGCGGAGGCTTCTGTAAACTGTTGCTTGGTCAGATGTGAACTAAAGTCATATGAGCTCTGTGTTGCTACTGGCTGGGGCGTTTCCTGGTTTTGTTCCTTTGTAACATTTGACGTTTTCCATTCTGTTTCAGTTTGGTTTAGTGTGTATCCTAATTTCTTATTTTATTATTTTTTACACTTAAATTAGGCTGTTTTAAGGAGTGTTGTGTTTCAGGCTGATTTTCTCTAGCATCTGTTGTGCTCACCAGAAACACGCCCCTTTAAGAATCCGTTAAAAATAGCTTAGAGAAAGACAGGCACATGGTTTTGTATTTGTCATGTATGAACAATCAGTGTTCAGACCCCACAGTCCTGGTTCATCCTCCTGCTTCAGCCAACACAACTCACATTAACACTCACACAACTCATACATGAGTGTCACTGTGAGGCAAACACACACAGTGGGGGGTCAGCTGTCAAGACTTTTGAAGATTTTTGCTTGGTTTCTGCAACTGCTACCTAACTCACATTTGTTTTTGTGGAGGGCCTGGTCTGTACTCTCTCTCTCTGCCTGTGTTTTTTTGGCCTCCTGAGTTTTGCTGCTTTTTGGGACTGTGACTGAGACCTCATGTGCTTTGTTCTGCTGTATTTGTTCTATCTGAAATCCATGTGAAAAATCTTTGTGAATCTGAATCTGTGGTCTTATCTGATAGGTATTTACAATAATTAAACTCTCTCTCTCTCTCTCTTTCTCTCTCTCTCTCTCTCTCTCTCTCTCTCTGTGTGTCTGCATATGTGTGTGTATTTCACCAGTAACACTTGTTCTCAGCTCAGTGACATGCAGCGCAGTAACAGGATGTGGTTTTGTCAGTTATTGAGGCTACTTCAGTCTCTAGTGGCCTCAGTCCTCAGTGAGGAGAAATAGACAGAGGGGCTCCGAATGACCACAAACTTGCAAACTCAAATAACTGCAGATTGCTGTGGACAATAATAATGACACATACCTGCAGTAGAATGCTTCTTTTGAGCTCAAATAACTGCAGATTGCTGTGGACAATAATGACACATAACAGCAGAACTAGCTCAGACATTCAGAACTCATCTGTGGAGATTTATTTTTGGTTGTAAAAAAAGTTAGCACTGATTGATGTATGGCATTGCAGTTAGTAATGTTATGTTTTCTTTTATTTCGAAGTGGTTTCCTACCCTAAACCCAGAACAAACCAGTGCCCATTCATGATGGCTTTAAGTCAAATGTGTTTATCCACCTTTCATGTGACTATATGACATCCAAATTCATTTGGAGATGGTACCAAAACAAATGAAGCCAAATCTCATATAAGGATGCATTTAGTGGCAAACATATTATTACTAGACTAGTGCCTTATACTTATGCAGCAGACTGGAGTGCACTTCCCAAAACCTTAGTAGCTGACAAAGTTAACGACTCTGTTGGTTGCAATGCAATTTTCCACAGCCAGCTAATTAATAATTAGGCAACTGCTCAGCAACTATGCATGCCTGGTGTCAGCCCTCAGGCTGCTAAGGCCATTGTCACTAATGTGCATGTGGTCCACAGATCTGCTGTGTGTTGAGCTGAACCAAGCAGTCGATAAATAAATCATGTTAAAAAAAGACTGAATATAATACTGAAATATATACTATAATAAGACTGAAATAATACTGAACACACATGAACAAAAAGATAGGAGTAGAAGTTTATCTATTTTATGTTTAAATAAAAAAATGAACTGCTGAAGAAAACTGTCCTGTGGCTGTCCTAAACACAGTGCCGGTTCTAGCCTTTTTGGTGCCCTAGGCCAGTTTTGAGTTTTGCCCCTTTTCTAAAAATATATAAGAGAAAAACTGAAGAAAAGTGGTAAGAAATGTATATTGATGCCCCCCCTGATATTTGGTGCCCTAGGCGACCACCTTGTAGAACCGGCCCTGCCTAAACATTAGCGTTGTAGCAACATTGTACACCATTTTTCTTTTTCTTTTCATTTCTAAATCTACTGTCATTGGGGAGGCTCTGAGTTCTATCTGAGTAAATCAGCAATGCATAAAACGCAAGTGGTCCGCTTGTGCATGTGTGTGTGTGTGTGTGTGTGTGTGTGTGTGTGTGTGTGTGTGTGTGTGTGCATGTTCAATGTGGTTCACATATCTTTTCAATTTTTCTGGGGATCTGAAGCTGCAATGTAGGCCATTAAACTCCTGAAGTAGTCCATTCTCTCCCTTAAATAAAACTAGAAGTCAAAAAAATAATAAGGGAAGAAGTCTAATGACCCTCCTACACATCATTATAAGCTAAATAAATAGGCATATCAAGGAAATTGTCATTTCAACTTAAAAACAAAATCTCTGGTGCATTTATGTTATTCCTCTACTCACATTATTTAAAAAAAAAACAAAGAAAGAAATTCTTTCTGAACTCTGAACATGTAATGATAGGCCACATAACACTTTAAATGTTGTTGTTTGTAAGAGAACAGAGGGACTCAATTGTTTCATTCACTCCTGAAGTCTGAATGTAGGTGTAATAAGGACCGCAAGTATATTGCAACATCAAAAAGACAGGCACATGCTTTTGTCTTTGTCATGTATGAACAGTCTGTGTTCTAATTCTGCAGCTGGTTCAGCTTTAGCTGATTGCTGCTTACAGTACAGTAGCCCACTGTTATGGGTTAGTGTGTGCTTCACCTGACTATGTATTTACTGTGTGTGTGTGTGTGTGTGTGTGCAGCCCACTGCTCTGGGTTAGTGTGTGCTTCACCTCACTATGTATTTACTGTGTGTGTGTGTGTGTGTGTGTGTGCAGCCCACTGCTCTGGGTTAGTGTGTGCTTCACCTCACTATGTATTTACTGTGTGTGTGTGTGTGTGTGTGTGTGTGTGTGTGTGTGTGTGTGTGTGTGTGTGTGTGTGCAGCCCACTGCTATGGGTTAGTGTGTGCTTCACCTGACTATGTATTTACTGTGTGTGTGTGTGTGTGTGTGTGAGAGAGAGAGAGGGAGAGTGTGTGTGTGTGTGTGTGTGTGTGTGTGTGCAGCCCACTGCTCTGGGTTAGTGTGTGCTTCACCTGACTATGTATTTACTCTGTGTGTGTGTGTGCAGCCCACTGCTCTGGGTTAGTGTGTGCTTCACCTGACTATGTATTTACTGTGTGTGTGTGTGTGAGAGAGAGAGAGAGAGTGTGTGTGTGTGTGTATGTGTGTGTGCAGCCCACTGCTCTAGTGCTTCATCTAAGAAATTTTAGTGAGTGCTGTTTATTTCCCACCAATTTCAATTACATGCAGATTATTAATGAACAAACTGCATTCTCTCTCTCTCTCTCTCTCTCGCTCTCTCTGTGTGTGTGTGTGTGTGTGTGTGTTTCACCTTTAGGGCTGCTTACTCAGCTCAGTTGCATGCAGATCAGTGGCAGGATGTGGCTATAGGCCCATAGTGACCTTATTTAGGAGAAACAGACCGAGGGGCTCAGAATGACCACAAACTCAAACTCTGATATGAAAGATCGTTTAAAAGTTCATATTGTGACATCATGCACTTATGCAGACAGGAGTTACTGGCGTTTGTTCCCATTACAGTATAGTTACTGTATGTCTATATGATACAGAATGTTTACTAACTGTACAGTAAGTTTATATTATATTTATTAGCTGGCGGAATGGAATACTGTTTTCTGATTGGACACCTAACAGGACACCTGAGGCATTGTTGGGTAAAAAAGTTTAACCAGTGTTCCATATCGATGCTCTTTAGAATGCAGCCTTGCGGATCTTCTTTCATATGAAAATAGTACCCCAACCGAACAGGATAACTTCTTTCCAAATGGAGCCACATGTTTCTTTTATGTTCTAAACACTTGCTTACCGTCTATACGTTTTAGTTGCAACCGGGTGATAAGCGGGATAACGGCCTTCGAGGTATCCTGATATAAGAAAAATAATGGACTTGACGTAGGCGTAGGTCATTCGCCCTCGCCTCGTCCATTATTTTTCTTATATCGGGACACCTCGGCGGCCGTTATCCCTTACGTGTTCTATTTGTACAGAATACTATATACGTTAAGTGTGTAGAGAACTAACACCTACCAAAGTCCAATTCCTTGTATATGTTAATGTCCTTGGCCAATGATTCTGATTGTGATTGAAGCGCATTACATTGTTCTATCTTAGTCTGTATTCCATTATCTTTGGTTCGGTAGTGCGGTATACTGGTGCAGCAGACTTGGAGCACTTGAGTCCAAAACTCAGGCTCAAGGCTGACTTGTTCTTTAATTTGACGAACTTGTGACTTGACTCTGACTTGCTTACCGATGACTCGGACTCTTGTGTTTACTGGGTTTAGACTCCAGGAAGGATTTTTAACTTAAGATATTGACTTTAGAACAGTTAGCTTAAGATATTGACTAAATTAGATGATAACCATAATAAAAACACATGAAGGTACAGAGTCTTGGATTTCCAAATGTAATAAAGTAGAACAGTTAGCTTAAGATATTGACTAAATTAGATGATAGCCATAATAAAGAAAGAGAAAGACTTAAATGATAAAATGTACAATAAAAAGTGAATTACAAAAAAAAGATATACTGTAATGTCTATGTGTAATGAATTTGTGTTGAGGACTTGACTGACTTCACTTGGATGGATAGTAGGACTGAACTTGGACTTGACCTGTTTTTTTTTCTAAATCACTTTGACTGGACTTGGACTCGAATACTGAGGACTTGAGACCGGACTTGGACCCTGTCTCAGTTCTATCACCTCCACTCGTTTTTGGCCCGGTTTAGAGCCTTATATCCATTCAGTCTTAACGATAGACACGTAAAACAGGTGAAGACATTAAAGGGGGGGTTCAGAATTTTCGATGTTAAACCTCATTTCCAAGTAAGCCTGAGTGATATCTGTCATTGGAGACCGTTTTCAACTCATTTCATCCAGTCCTTCTATCAGCTGAATTCGCTGGTGCTAGGCTAACGCAAGTGAGTGGGCACGGCTAGCCTGGCAATAAAAACAGTCTTACCCACTCTGCAGTCTCCTTTAGGCAAATACATTAATATGCCAGGTCATCGGTGTTGATTAAAAAAACATCGTAAAAGAAAAACTACCCTTGAATCGCCATGATAACATTACAATTTGAGGGACTACTTTCTCAGCAGCAGCGGAATATTACCTTGCTCAGATTAGTTGTTTGACTGTTTTGATGTCCAAGCCAACAGCAACAAGCCAAAGATTATCCTTTCGCGATCTCGGACTGGAAACTTATGAAAACTTTTAGTTTCCCATCTGCGGCGTCTACTTTCACAGCTTTTCACAGCACACCTGATCGCCATATTGCTTAATTCCTTGACATCCAGTGACTCAATCTATGGCGTTAGGTTTTGCCTTATCCCACTAACGTTAGGCTCTGTCTATCGTCATATTAGTCAAACAACTAACCTGAGCAAGGTAATATTCCGCTGCTGCTGAGAAATTAGTCCCTCAAAATGTAATGTTATCATGGCGATTCAAGGGTAGTTTTTCTTTTACGATGTTTTTTTAATCAACACCGATGACCTGGCATATTAATGTATTTGCCTAAAGGAGACTGCAGAGTGGGTAAGACTATTTTTATTGCCAGGCTAGCCGTGCCCACTCACTTGCGTTAGCCTAGCACCAGCGAACTCAGCTGATAGAAGGACTGGATGAAATGAGTTGAAAACGGTCTCCAATGACAGATATCACTCAGGCTTACTTGGAAATGAGGTTTAACATCAAAAATTCTGAACCACCCCTTTAATGTGAAGTGGTGTTCCGTTGTGTACGGGAACAGTTAGGATCCCTGCACTTCTCACTATACAACCAAGGGGGGTCTCACTTTGGAGGGCACTCGAGAACAAGTGCGAGTGTTAAGGGAGGAGAAATGGGACTAATCAAATATCTATTTTCATTTCAAGTTTGTTAACAATAAATACCATCCAACTTTAATTTCTCTTTCCGGATTTTATTTTGGGTTTTCTGCGAGTCATGACCTTGCCTACATTCTCCAACAAAGGATAAGAACACAGGACAAACACAGGACAAGGGTTACTGTTACAGGGAAAACTCTTTTGGGAAATTGTTTTTACCAATACAGTAAGGCTGAGTAGCCTAATTCACACTCAGTAAGGCTGAGTAGCCTAATTCCTGTGTGCAGTCAGACTCACTGATTTCACTTCCTAGACTACAGCATGCTGTGCTCAATACGGTTCTAATGGTAGCCTAATTCCTGTGTGCAGATGTGGACTAGCATGCTATGCTATGCTAATGGTAGCCTAATTCCTGTGTGCAGATGTAAACTAGCATGCTATGCTCAATACAGTTCTAATGGTAGCCTAATTCCTGTGTGCAGATGTGGGCTAGCATGCTATGCTCAATACAGTTCTAATGGTAGCCTAATTCCTGTGTGCAGATGTGGACTAGCATGCTATGCTATTCTAATGGTAGCCTAATTCCTGTGTGCAGATGTGGGCTAGCATGCTATGCTCAATACAGTTCTAATGGTAGCCTAATTCCTGTGTGCAGATGTGGGCTAGCATGCTATGCTCAATACAGTTCTAATGGTAGCCTAATTCCTGTGTGCAGATGTAGACTAGCATGCTATGCTCAATACAGTTCTAATGGTAGCCTAATTCCTGTGTGCAGATGTGGACTAGCATGCTATGCTCAATACAGTTCTAATGGTAGCCTAATTCCTGTGTGCAGATGTGGACTAGCATGCTATGCTCAATAGAGTTCTAATGGTAGCATAATTCCTGTGTGCAGATGTAGACGAGCATGCTATGCTCATACAGTTCTAATGGTAGCCTAATTCCTGTGTGCAGATGTGGACTAGCATGCTATGCTCAATAGAGTTCTAATGGTAGCATAATTCCTATGCAGTCGGACTCGCATTGCTTGGGGCGTCCAATTCATCCCAACATTAACAAATGAGCAGCCTAAGTCAAAGGCTAGGATGTAAATATTATTAAGATGTGGTTGCCATTCTGAAGCAGGCATGTGAGATTCTTAAATGAGACAAATAGCTGAGACAGGTGGACCTACCATCCAGATGTCAACCATTCTATTTTGTCCTAGACACCCCAGAAAAGGGGCTAAATATGATTTTTTTAAAAAACATAATATAGGCTATACCTTTAAGATATCACATGCAATATCATGTATTTATGCTTTCCAGTTCATGGATGTAGGACAGAGACGGAGAGAGGCCAGCTTTCAGAAAGCTTTCACAAATGGCGATATCTAGTGGTCAAATACAGTATTGCAGTCAGCAAAACAACTTGGAATGGGGCTCACTTTGCTGAAATGGTATACATGAATCTAACAAAACTACCGGAAGTAAGCAGGCGCCATTATTGAGCTGCCAATCTGTCCATAGGGATGACGTGATAGCACACCATAAAATACTCTGATTAACGAGATTCACTACTACTTGTATAATGTCAGAGTATTCCATGGTCTTTGCTGTTAGCTGTCATTGACTATGCATTGTCAAAAAAGTTTGTTGACAGTCCAACAATGGCGTTGTCACACGATGGCAGCCTACACAAAACGCTCGTCGGATTCGTCTATATATCAGCATGTGAGACCAGATGCCAGAGGATGGTTTTAAAGGTATTATGCCTTCAAATACCTGCCTGTACAGTATACTGTCTGAAAAGTAGCCAGCACCTATGCTAAGCTAAAGCTAAAATTGGGGTTGCCAGACTAGGGAAACACAAGCACTGAGACCAAAATGAGACAAAAAAAATGATCAGATAATCAACTCTGTATTTTCCTCACCATTATTTCTTGCTCATTACTGTGTTATGTCTCATATCACTACCAATGGCGTAATTTGCGGGGGGGTTACGGGGGTCATGACCTCCTCAATGATCAGATCCAGCTAAGATAACCCCCCCCCTTTTTTTTTTTTTTTTTTATAAATCGGATTTAAAATATTTTCTTTATCCATTTTATCTGAACACAACGAGAGATTGTGAGTAATTATCTGGTAACCAAACAGCCCCCACTCCACCCCTCTTCCTTCACCAAAATGGTATTACCCAACAACTTGCTTTTGCGATGATCCAGAAACCAATGTAGCCCCATAGAGAGAGACTTTAGCCTACACAGACAGTCGCTGTATGAATGGTTGAATTATGAAAAGAAAAGTAGACAAGACAGAAAGACAAGAATGAAAAGGAGAGGCAGCCAGGCAACAATTTTTCAGTGTTGGTTAGCAACAGGCTCTAAAAAGGTAATAATCTTACTGTTAAGTTAGCTGTAAGTTCTAACAGCTAAAGTTGTTGGAGGTGGCTGGCTACTCTAAATGTTTGTTTCACAGTGTAACATAAAGCCAGAAGGTGCCAAGTTTAATGTACTGCGTTAGTGTTCACTGAATTTTAACTCACTCAGGTGTCTGTTTGCTCCAATAAAGTCAGACATTTTGGGAGGGGACAGCATAATTTATATCATCCATTGACACCCAGCTGCTAGGGGCTAGCTCGCAGAGACATTTCACAATCTCTACTGTAAATAAATGCAAAATTATCCAGCTGAGTTTCTAATCTATCGCAAATCCATTCCACTTGTTCGTATAGAGAACACAGCGCTGAAAATCCACTCACGTTTTGCATTACCAACAACACCTCCCTGCATGCATTCGTCTGTCATGGATTAAAGCAAAACATTTTCATTTCACAGAGAAGCGGTGTGGTGTGAGGGGTCAAGGGGGTGATCAGGGGGAGGGGGCGTTGCCCACCAACATGACACAGAACTGGAAAAAGGAGGAGGGGGGGGGGGGCATGACTCTATACAATCAGAGTTTGATGTCTAATGTGTCTAATGTGATACTGCTTGCATTATCAAGAAAAAGGTTTTATGTCAAAACTTTCAATATGGAAAGGAAATTATTTTGTGATGCGAGGAATTGGGGTTGGGGTTGCTCTATATATTTTGGAATACAGGCCTAGTGCAATAATGCAACATGTAAGGCCGGTTGTTCCTGACCAAAAAAGTTTTATACTAAGTATTAAATTTAATTGAATGAACACTAACATTATTGGCTTACTGGCCTTTAAATGAAAACAGTTGGCCATGTCATTGTCATGCATCACTTGAGATTTTAACATGCATAACAATAAAAATATGGCACAATGAATACCTACTGTAAAATATACTAGTATAGGCCTATTATAAAACTAAGGACAAATAGCCTTTATTTGTGAAGCTGAATTTCATCATGAAATTTTATTACTCATCATTTGATCGTACTTTTAGCTTTTAAAAATATTCCAAAAAATCAACTTGGGGACTGTCAAAGCTCTGTGTGTGTGTCTGTGTCCACCATGTATGCATGGATGACGAGCGTCTGTTCACTTAATAGGGCCTACTAAATATTGTTCAATACTGGTAACATGCAACGAATTATAATATCGTTACAAGAACTAGCGCTAGTTTTAAAGTTTCATTAGCAACCGCAAATCAATTAGCGTAAACCTTTACGCAACTTCGGCTCCGCTGAAGTAATGCCTCTCAGTAGGCTAAACATGCAATGTTCTCTGCGTAGGTGGAGCATTAACAAGTAAAGCGAAATATCAATGTTACCATACAACAGATGTTCTGTTCTTTACGTCTGCGTGGACAGCTTGGTTCTATTTCGATTTACCGACATCATAAAAAACTGTATCCTAACATCACGCAGATCTTTTGCATGCGCTCATTACTCCGTGTTTTTTTTTTTTTTTTTTTTTTTTTTTGTAGTGGGCTGATCAGTTATGATCAACTGCAAACTGAAAGAATGTCTCCTCATTTTAATTTTCAATCTCTGAGAAGACGTTTTTAAATAGGTTAGCCGACATATTTTTGCTTAAATTGTAGGAAGGATAGGCCTAAGGTCCACTATGACCGCAAAGCTGAAATCATGCCCATTTACTGTATGGCAGTGTTTCTCAAACTGTGGGGCGGCCCCACTAGTGGGGCGCAGACACATGACAGGTGGGGCGCAAGACATCTCTTTGCCCCCCGAATTCACAGTTATTCATCCTAATATGCACATTTGACAATAAATTGAGCTTTCCAATGGTGTTATTTTGCTACTTGGTGTGATGAGGGGTTTGAGAGAAATTTGGCTCAGAATTAGTAACATGAAAATTCTAACATTGACAAAAATCCTATACTCGCAAAGTATTCCTCAGAGATATTGTGCGTAAATTGAGCCTTCCAGGTGGGGCGTGATAATTCTCTGCCGGTTTGAGACCGCGGGAATGACAGAAAAAGTTTGAGAACCACTGCTGTATGGTGATAATATTCTTCATTAAATTGATCAAGTGTCATTAGGCTACCATAAATTTGCTGTTATAGTTGGCAAATATAGCTTCGGTTGTAAACAGACTACACTAGAAAATCACTTAATTTTTCTAAATAAAGTAATGAACTCTATTTATCTTGCTCACCAGAGAATCCGCACTTGCGTTGGCTCATAAGAGCGGTAAAGCAAAGCTCTGTGCTCACGCAAACACTTTCCAAGTCCAAGAGATCAGTTTCTTTTAAGTTTATCCAACTAGTTTGTGTCTTTTACTTCTACAAATAAGAACGTCATGATGCGTTTCAAAATACAGGCGACAATTCATTCAGTTGGATTCGTTTCCCTTTGTTCATTTCATCATTTATGATGAGACGCAATTGACGGATATAATTTCTGATGAGATGCAATTGACGGATTTCAGTCAAACTGACGGAGAACTTTAATCCATGAGTCTTCTGTCCATTTCACTCCCAACGGGCACACCAATTGTTCTCTGTCACGCTACTCGCAGGGTTTTAATTGTACCAAAATTATAAGGGCATCACTGCAATCTACATAAGCTGGCCTTTCCAACAATGCTACTAGTTCGTTTCTGTGATGAACGCATCACGAGATAATTAGCGAGGAATTTATGTCAAAATTCTGGTCACCAATACAGTTCTGTGTCCGTCATACATTGTTATCTGTGTAATATCTCACGGAGTCTTCTATGGCAAAACACATATCAAACAGCAGATCCTACAGATTACAATGATGCATAGCAGTCGTCTTTGTGATTAGCGGTTCCCGAGTAATCCGATGTTGAAATTGTATAAAATTTCTGCATTGTCTTCAACACCGACATCCCAAAATAGATGAATCCTTTTCATAGTGAAAGTTGTTTTTAGTTCCCTGTTCGTCAGGACTAACTGTTTTTCAGGACAGGTGCTAGAAATGTTGTCTCAAGATCCAAAATAGTAATAGATTATATTTAATATTCATAACATATAATTAATGAAATATTGTCAGCACATATTGTTGAAAATTACTTAGCTTATAGAATACCTTTATCATGATTCTTATATCACCAGATTCCAGACAATCTCCTATTGAAAAGTGAAAAGATATTTGTTCTAGTATGCTAGGCATGCAATGATGAGATATAGGCCTAATACTGAATATCACATCTTTAGATTAAAAAACACGCTAAATAATTATAAAGGAAATGTGCAGGTCCCTGTTAGATAAACATAAATAATTAATAGAATACAATTGATCCCTGACATGGCCCTCCTGTCAGATAATGTTGACCCTAGTGGCCCCCAGTTCATTTGTGTTTGAGACCCCTGATCTAGTCAGTTTTAGGATATGTATCAAGCTATCTTAATGTAATGTTACGTAATGACTTTAGGCTAATTCAAACACAGCTACTTGTCAAGAATGAGTTTTCATAATATAGCCTAAGTAAAGCCTATTGATTCACTGCTTGAAATTGTAAACATAGTGGGTGAATCAGGTCTAGACTATTTTTTGGTGTGTATACCAATATAAATTAAATATTGACATAAAACAAGTTTATTGCTTGAGTTTTATATCAACTAGTTTAAAACCATGGCATGACAAAAATGACCAATAGTCAATCCATCTCAATTTCAATGACAATGAGTCAGAGGCAGACTCAACATGCAGGCAAATAATTGTGAAAAGTGTTTGCTTTTAAAAAATACACCAGAAAGCAGGAAATTGCATCTAATATATTAAAAAAATTCTGGGGGAGGACCCCCGGGCCCCCCGCCAGGTTGTCCCCCCACATTCAAAAACCTGGTGATGCCCCTGACTCAGGACTTCCCAATTTGTGGGCTTCTCATGGGCATTATTTCAAAGAACGTAAATGGACATGTTTTAAATGTTATTACCCATTTTTTCAAGTCAGAATGAGGGATGGAATGTCAGAATGTTCAGTTGTGAAATAAGCCCATAACAAACATAATGTCAGGCTTAAGACTACATCTCTCTGTAAACATTCTAACAGGGGAGATAACATGTTAACACACACATACATACAGAGAGAGAGAGACACCGGCGAAAACATAACCTCCAAGATGGAGGTAAAAAGCTGAGCATTTAGGCTAACCCCCCCAATGGAAAACCCAAAGTTACGCCCTTGATCACTACTCATGCATACATAAAATATGAGACATTTGAAAACTTTTGAAGTTGTCCTTTAAGATCAATAAGCTGGCCAGAGCTGGCAGAGTGAACACAGCATGTTGGGTAATTAGAGAGTTAATGTTGTTTTTCATATATGAAAAATGCTTCTTCAGGTTTAAGATGGGTCCATATTTTGAGAAAACATTTTTAACGTAACCTTCCACCACAGCAGAATCTTCACACCCTCCCCGTCGTCTAATTGCTATACTGCATTTACCCTCATTATTGTAAAGATTACAATTGTCATCAAGCACCCAGCATTCGGGGGCATAGCACCTGGGGTAACTGACTGAAGTGATACTGGTCTGGTGAGTCTGGTACTTCTCTAGCAGGTTATCCAGGTCCTGCATATACATACTGATGGAACCTGTAATTGAATCAGCAAAGTCTGATGCATGTTGTCCAGCCTTCACTTGCAGCCGTGCCTCGTGGATCATCATCTGGATGTGGAAGGAGGCTCCATTGACCCAGATCTTGAACCCTCTGGAGCTCATTTGTCCATCATACAGCAGGGAGTTTCTCAGAGTCATGAGATGGTCGCTCAGCTCTGCTTCTAGTCTCCGTATTTCCTCTAGCAAGCGTTGGTCATTCCTTATGAATGTACGGTAGCGTCTCACAGACAGTGACATCTTGTCCCGAACAGCTGATGCTTTCTCTTCTCCAAATATGCGTCGTAGCATGCTATATGAATCATCACGTGCTTCGCTGGAACTCTTAATGCAGATCTCTATAACAATGGAAATCACCAATGCTCCAAATCCAACAGCATTTGGGACTGAAGTCAATGATCCAAAACCACTTCCCAGTTTTTCAACAAAGCCAGGTACGCTGCTAAGTAGCTCATTAGAGTAGGCCTGCAGTTCAGCAGTGGAGTCCAAACCAGAGAATTTCTGCAGGGATTCATCCATGCTGACATCAGGTATGACGCATGTATACTCTGAAGCAGTTTCATAAAACTGAAGAGACAGTTTATCATAATGTTCTTGTGAATATGAAGATCCCATGTTTAAGCTGTGAGGTTTACAGAACGATAGAAAGCAACCAAAAGTTCTCAAAACAGCCAACTGATGGAACCAGCAAATTCAGAATGTATAAAGTCCAGTCCTCAGCCTCAGACATAGCAGGGAAGAGTTGGATGTGTTTGTTGATTCGTCCCTGATGTCCAAGGTCCAGCCTCAGAGGTAAAATCAAATATTTACTTTAAGCAAGTTTCACAGAACTCACTGGAGCCGCTGTTGCTTTGTTGTTCAGGGTCATGTCACATTTTGTATTTGGTGAATACTTCTCAAGGACAAGTAAATATAACAAAACCAGAGAAATTATGAATATGAAAAAAAGGTTAACATTCCAAAAAAAATAATAATAATAATTTTGACTAGTGATGATCTAAAAACATTGCCTCTGTCCATTGTTATGCTCACTGTAAATGCTGCTAGGCTACTTAGTGACATCATCAGAGAGCAATATGTTTCCATAGTAACGTTGATGACACAACTATAACATCTCTTGAACAAAATGATGTTGATGCTATAAACTCCATCACTACCTGTTTTCTGCAAATTGATTGAGTGAGGTGTACCGTACCCTGTGGTCTTATTGGCTGGGCTGAGTGAGGTGTACTGTACCCTGTGGTCTTATTGGCTGGGCTGAGTGAGGTGCACCGTACCCTGTGGTCTTATTGGCTGGGTTGAGTGAGGTGTACTGTACCCTGTGGTCTTATTGGCTGGGCTGAGTGAAGTGCACCGTACCCTGTGGTCTTATTGGCTGGGTTGAGTTAGGTGTACTGTACCCTGTGGTCTTATTGGCTGGGTTGAGTGAGGTGTACTGTACCCTGTGTTCTTATTGGCTGGGCTGAGTGAGTTGCACCGTACCTTGCGTTCTTATAGGCTGTGCTGTTTCCCTATATAATCAGCAGCACATTCTCAACAGCGTGAAGTGCAAGTTGCTTAAAGGAATAGGCCACCCCAAAACGAAATTTAGTCTCTTACCATATTCCCCTGAGTTGGATAAGTGACCAAAAGTGTTTTTCATTCACCCCCGTGGTTCTCCGTATCCAAAAGCACAACGTTAGCTTAGCTGGCATAGAGCGCCGTAATTTGGAGTTTCCATTTAGCCAGTCGTTCTCAAAATAGTCATAAATGAACTCAAGATTTTTCCTAATTTCACCTGTACATTCAAACCGAGTACAAATGCCAATGCCATTATCACGAAGGGTTTGCTTCGGAACGAAGTGAAGTTGAAGTGAAGATGAATACTTACCCACGATTCTTTGCGAACTGCGTGTCGGTACCCGATCTGTGTCCGACTGCCCGAGATTGTGTCCCGTGTCTCTCAGCTCTGGATAAGAACTTCAAACAGATATAGCTACTATTGCAATTAAGCATGTATGATATATATATATTATATATATATACATGCTTAATTGCAATAGTAGCTATATACTATATATATATATATAATATATATATATATATATATTATATATATATATATATATATTAATGTTGGGATATCTTAGTTTGATGTAAATTCAGTTGATGTAAATTCAGTTGAATTCCGCACTGGTGTGTTAAAACATGACTATTAGAAAGATCGCTATTTTTCAAAGTGCGCAAATCTTTCACCAGAATTACCAGAGCCTCTCGTGTGGGTGATGATAATTGTCGATGACGGCTTTTGAACAGTTTACCCCGGTTAAGAGCCTGATAGACGCATGAAACAGGTGAAGACGTTTTTATGCGAAGTGCTGTCCCATTTATTAGGGGAAGATCGCACTTCTCACTACACAATCGAGGGGTGTCTCATCTTGGAGGGAACTCGAAAACGAGTGCTAGTGTTAGGGAATAAAAATGGGACTGGGCCAAAGTCTTGGGACTATATTCAGGCGAAAGCACAGACAAAGCACCGCTGATAGGCGTAAAGTCATCACAGCACCTGAAAACTTACCGTAGTACTTTCTTTCTGGGGTTTTCAGGTGCTGTGATGACTTTACGCCTATCAGCGGTGCTTTGCCTGTGCTTTCAAACCATCAAAATGACATGAAAATTTAAATTGACGTCTTACTTCTTTGTTGAGATGTAATACCTCATGTTAGTAGCACATGGTTTTACAAATGTCAGGAAATGTCAGGCCTCTCTTTCACTTTTTGCATTTAACACTCATTTATATCTATTAAGTTGGAACAATCAAATCAAACACAATGGAAGCATTTATACAATTAACTTCATTGCTACTCTTTCCAAAGGCAACCGCCCAACAACATACAAGGTATAAGAACTAAAATGAACTTTTCCCAACACATTTCAACTAACTATGCTGTCAATGTTATTGAAACTGTCTTTAATTTCACTGACGAAGGCTTAGGTATTGTCACAGTCAGCATGGCATGTACAGGCAGTGCATTTTAGATGTGCACAAACACATTTGCAATCTCAACATCTCCTCCGACAAATACACTTGAGCAGCTCTGGGCAAGATGCACTAGTTTCAGGCAAGCTTGACCAAAGTGGCTTCCACTGTAGCCTGCTGAGCCAACCCATCCCCACTCAGCTGGAGAGGGCAACTGACGATCTGGCACCCTTTGTGAATGAACAAATTCTTCCTGACTTCATTGATTGAAGAGCATGCTGCTGTCCTGTCATAAAGGAGGATGGTTAAGTACTTCAGAGAAGCTTCCGTCCCTTCAGCTATTTCCTCAGGGGCATTATGGAGATCAAAGAAGGATTTGGTGAATTCATCATGCGCCTCCTAGACTTTCCACGCTGTCTTCTTTCCAACTTGGACAAAATGGGACAGAGTATCACAACCTGTGTAAGCATGAAACATCGGAAGTGCCAAGGATCTAGACACTCCAACCCGTCTCCTTTGGATAGGGCCACTGGCACGTTGCTCTCTTGTCTGTGCCTTCAGACTGTTATCAAAGTACTGATCCCAGATGAAATCCACTCTCTAAGCCTGACTTTGGGCTTTATGTATGTAAGGAAGAAAAATCTTTGCAGCGTAGTCACCAAATGTCTTACAGCCTTCAGGTTTTAGAAAGTTAGCAAGCACTGCGCCATCCATAATTTGCACTTCAGTGTCTGGTGTCTCATCATTTGGTGATTCCAATTTCTGTTTGAGCCATTAAGTCAGACTTCTTTCCCTGTCGTAACTGCCCATTGGTGGAGAGAGATGGTGGAAAGGGGAGATTTTCATGCCAGAAAAAATGTCCAAGTCACCATCTCCTGTCTGGCAAGCAACATACAGGCTTGCGAATAGTGACTATTCATTTTTGAGGAGATTCACCTTATCTCCTGATTTCTTTGAGGTTTGTGCTTGAACATTGAAGAGTAGCACCTTGTTTCTGGTAATTGTTGCTGTAATTGGCTTAATGTTTGTTCTAATCCTTTCCTCCACAAACGTTGCATACTGCTCTCGGCCCTTTGACACTGTAATGTTTAGACATTCAATTGACTGCTTGTCCATGTTGTCTTTTGAATGCAGTCTTAAAAGATTTTTCTTTTCAATTTTCTTCCTCAAATGGGCTCCCCATTTCCTCCATATCATTGACTACTGCGTTCACCTGTCTTGCAAATAACATCTGGGTTGATTTGGTTTGCTCACGGTGGTTTATTTGATCAGGACATTGTGGTTTTCCCACCATGGTTGCTTCAAATTCAGAAATGACTCTGACAAGTTCTGGTCCTGCCACTGCCCATCTCAACAGGGAGTTTGCATCCTGGGTAAGTCCAATGATCCCCCCTTCAGTTTTCATTACTCCATTGTTCTGTTCATGACAGTGATCAACAGCTATAAGAGATTTGGACACTACACACTAATATATTACCCTTTGAAGGATCTCTACATTGATTTTAGAACAAGGAGTAAACCTACAGACAACATAATACAGCACAAATACTTGAAAATAGCAGTATTGATGCTGGTTGCTAAGGATAATCCTTTGCCTAGCAACCGTTGCTATGCAATACTTAATTTTGAGTGGCTCCACCCCTGAAATTGTTATATAGGTTCTTCTGAACATCTGTGAACATTTTCATGCTTGTATCACCTTGTGAGTGATTCTTCCACTATATGACACCCATTGCTTGCACTATAACTCGTGGCGAGAACACCATCTGTGACCACATTGTCTTGCAGTTGGCAGATGTCTCTGAGCGCTTTTCTAGTTTATTATAATGTTATTAACAAATATAAACAAATAATACCAAAGCAGTACAGTGGAACTGATACTTCATCTTCACAGGTATTTTTTAGATATCTTAATTTATTGATGTAGGCTAGAGTTAAGGCCCTTTCATTTAGATCTGCAATGTGCCTACTGCCTAACACATGAGCACCCTGAGTTCCTGTAAGTGGTGTGATGTAGAGAAGCTGAAAGTACAAGTCACAGTGCTGAGGTACGAGTGTAAAGAAAATCACTACTGGTTTCAGTCAGGTGTGGTGGAAATACACAGTGCTGAAAACTGAAGGTATACGTGTGAAAGAGATTAACCAATGGTAGCAGAGGAAATTAGTGACGCCTACAAGGAATTATTTAAGCATTCAGAAGTTTCTAACAGAAACTGAAACCCATGAGGGGAAGAGATGATTCCAAACTGCTGTTTAAAGGTAGGGTCAGAGTTGTATAAAGTACTGGAGTTGAGGAGTGGAGTAGAAGTAAAAGTACCATATCAAAAAAATGACTTGAGTAGAAGTAGAAGTGGTCTTTAAACACCATACTTAAGTGGAAGTATAAAAGTATTCAAAATGTTTTGTACTTAAGTATTGCAAGTAAAAGTATTTCAAAAATTGCTACTCAAGTACTGAAAGTAGAAGTAGAAGTACTGTGTATATTAAAGAAAGCAGTCAAAAGTTTGAATATATCATCGTTTTACATTTATTTGGCTGAAATAATCTGTTTGGCCATGGACTCCATGTTGGTACAGGGATGGTTACCACCATTCCCCTCACTACAATCATTCGAAGTTAAAGAACTTGAGGTTCTTCTTCCATCTCAAAATGGACTGACCCTTGCTAATCGTTCCCAATTGACTGCACTCAGTACTGCGAAAGGTCGAAGGGAAGCATGAGGTCTCTTATACCGCTTAATCGCTCAATATTGATAATGAAAACCTGGTGACGGTCTGGTCTGGCATTGATAGGCTATCATTGGATGTGGTATGATTTGTAAAAAAAATTTATAAAAGTAACGAGTAACTAATCAGCACATCAAAAATGTAACGAAGTAGAAGTATTAAATTCATCAAAAAAATGTAGTGAAGTAAAAGTGGAAGTACGTGAAAAAAATAATACTCCAGTAAAGTACAGATACTGCATTTTATTACTTAAGTAGGCTACTTAAGTAGTTCTACTTCGTTACTATACATCTCTGGGTAGGGTACATGATCCTAACAAGTCACTTTAATTGAACTAAATTAGAGAACACACATTTCTTCTGATTTCCCCAACGAAGCTCCACCTCAATCGCTCAATCGAAAATTTCCAGTTCCAGTAAGTCTGGAATACATGTCTAACAAGTCTAGCATACCACAAGTCTAGCATACCAAAGATTGTTATCTAGTTGGACATATAATTCATTGTATCCTGCTACTGGCACCGATTCATTTCCTTCAATTGAATGGTTGCAGAGTAACACACAAACTTAATCAGCAGAAATTGTGAATGGTGCTGTGCTCTATCGGGAATTATACAACAGGACTGAATGTGATTCATTTGATCACAAACAAGCAGAACTACTTGTTTTAAGAAAATAAATTAATAGTGGACAAAAGATAGATCTGCCCCATTAAATGTGTAGGACATGTCTAGCGTGTCGCAGAACACGTCAAAGCATTGTATTATTTATTATTTTATTTATTTATTTATTTTTTACTTAACTTGTACAGCGAAATACAGCACATTGCCAGATTTCATATTTCCATTTACATCAGTAAATCAGTAATTGCATTCATTGGTATGGCTGAAAAAAATAAATCTAAAAGATAAAACTGCAGTTGATGGAGGCTACTACTCTGCTGATTCATAAATATGCTCCACTGTAGTTGACTGAGGCCATTGTTCCACTCTCTCCATCCAAGGCACAGTCATAGCTTTTCGAGTAGAACAGTCTTTTCGCAGAAAGAAGCGAGCTTGGACTCCAGGTGCGATCTTAAAGGTAGACTTGTACTCGTACACAAGGACTTCAGGTGTTTCTTTACTCTCATTCCTGTGGAATTTGGAGACCCACTGATACTGGTCCAGCATGTAACTGCTGTCAGCCTTGCTGGGGTTGCTGTAGAATGCCACCCATGCCCTGCGGAATGTCTCTCTCCAATCAGCAAAGCTCTTTTGAATGTAGAGGCGGGCAGAGGCATGCCCATCATTGACAAAGAGCTGCAGGCTGCCCTCAAAGCCACTCAGTGGAGTAGGGGGCTGTCCATTGGTTTCATCAAACTCCGGAGTGGTGACAATGGTAGCTCTTCTTAAAGGGCTTGTTGTGACCGATAGACTTGAGACGTCTGTCTGTAGAAAGAACCGTGCCTGGACTCCAGGGTAGGACCTTCTCCTGAAGCCATACTCATACAAGTCATACTCGTCCGAGTCCTTGTCTGGGTTCCTTGTGAACTTGGAGACCCACTCCCATGCTTTGTATTTCTTGGAGTTGTCATCAGGACTCCCGTATATGCCCACCCAAGCGTTGGCCAACTCCTTCTTCCAATCAGTGCCCCCCTTTCTAAGTTGGAGGCGGACCCAGACAGTCCCTTTATTGCTGTAGTGTGTCAGGTGGACGTCATCGGCTCCAAAGGAGCTGCTCGCTGTTCTCTTGGGGGTCACTGTGACAGTAGAGCCCTCCATCACTCTCAAACGCAGCTGTAGGCCGTCATTCAGATGGACTTTTGTGTCCTTGCGCCCTGACCACTTGTGATGTAGGAAGTGGGTGTAGAGAGGAGTTGAGGGGTCTGATTTATGAAAGACATCAATGTAGGCGTCCATCTGCAAGAGGTCCTTTGGGACTGAGCTCCAGGTGAATCTGAGAGTGCCTCTATTGGTGGACTCCTGCCGCAGCTTCAGGCCGTGAGCATCTATGGTGCTGTGGGTGGATGGCAGGTCCATTGGGCTGCAGTGTGGTCACCCTGTACAGTTCATTTGGAATCAGCAGAAGGAGGGAGAGATTGACAGATTATTATCTCCACTAAAACTGGAGAAATGTTATTGACAGAGTATTAGCCTATTACCTCCACTGAAACTGGAAGAGTTTTTTGGACAAATTATTACCTCTGCTAAAACTGGAAAAGTGTTATTAACAAATTATTATCTCTGCTAATAGTAGAAAATTGTTATCTCTCTTAAAACTGGGAAAACTTTATTGACAGATTATTAGCTCCACTTAAAACTGGAAAAGTGTTATGTGAGGGATAATGAACGACACAGCGTGCAGATATAGAAAAATAATGCACGTTCGAAGTTCTAAGGCAACAAGGCGTTTCCCATACTTCCAAACTAAGCGTAACAGAGTTAAAAAAAAAAAACAACAACAACAAAAAAAAACATTGCGGTCACAAGTAAGAGATAACATTCGGTGAGGTGGTCATTATTGTGGAATATCTCCTGACAAGAGTAATTCAACGCATCCCGACTCGCTAGCGGAGGGATGTGGCATTACTCTGAAGGGACGTTATCCCGCTTACCGGTATTACACGGTTACCTAATGTAGATATTATTAATATGCGACCTTGTTTATCACTGCTTTAACGGTAAATTTAATTATTAAGATGGCTAATACCGTCCACGGAAAAGAGGTATTCTGTTAACTGTTACAGATCAGCTGATTGGTTAAGACAACGTTCTGTTTTACTTTTGCTTGACAGCGGTCTGTTATACCTAGCTATGGTCCATTATTAAAAATGATCAGACCGTAGAACGTTGGAGAGAACGTTATCAGACCGTAGAACGTTGGAGAGTCCCATTAAAATGAATGGAGCATTCGACAGCAATATACAGAGCCGTGTAATAATAAATAAATAAAGTAATAAATAAAAACCTAATATTTAATTCCAGTCATTAAATCTCCACTACAGATCAATGTCAGATATGTTTGTCTGTCTGGAAAAACACAAAAAGATTTGCTTGAGACATGATGTAATAAATTACATATGTGAAATATAGTTCTTAGCAGAGCTATGCACCACAAGGAAGACTATCCAAATGAGGAGTCCCCTTTTAATGATGAAACATGGTACAGTACTTTTACCAATCTTTTTTCCCCTTTAATTTTGAAACATGGTACAGTACATTAACTGATCTAGTCTGTGTCTGCAGAGTAAGACATGTTTGGACTACAGTATGTTGTAAAATGTGGGATTGAAACAATGAAACACTTAAAGTGTGAATCATGACCTACCACCAGAGAACATAACAAGAACCATCCCCTAAAGACTTCCCTTACCTGGGGCTAGACAGGGCAAACAATCCCCCTAAAGATGTCTCTTACCTGGGGCTAGACAGGGCAAACAATCCCCCTAAAGATGTCTCTTACCTGGGGCTAGACAGGGCAAACAATCCCCCTAAAGATGTCCCTTACCTGGGGCTAGACAGGGCAAACAATCCCCCTAAAGACTTGTCTTACCTGGGGCTAGACAGGGCAAACAATCCCCCTAAAGATGTCTTACCTGGGGCTAGACAGGGCAAACAATCCCCCTAAAGACTTGTCTTACCTGGGGCTAGACAGGGCAAACAATCCCCCTAAAGATGTCCCTTACCTGGGGCTAGACAGGGCAAACAATCCCCCTAAAGATGTCCCTTACCTGGGGCTAGACAGGGCAAACAATCCCCCTAAAGACTTGTCTTACCTGGGGCCGCACAGAGTGGACAGGGCTGGACGGGGGTGGAGTGGTGGAATGTTGGAGTGAAGGAAGAAGCTTCAACACAAGCTTGTCACCCAAGGACTGGTCATGTGATCAGAAAGGTATTCACAGCATCCGGTTTAATCAAACAAAAGATCACATGATATCGTATCTAGGATTGACCTACTTTCTGTGGTATTCTGCACGGACTCCTGAACAGTCAGCAGGTCCATCATTGTGATTTCCCACAGCATCAGAGGCATCTTTATGGTTCCAGTTACGGTTCCAGAGATATCAGCCAAAACATGTTTTTATAGTTTCTAAGTCCCGACCAAAGGACACTATTCTGCCCGTCCTTGCAGTGTGTGTGTGAGGCTACAAGCTCGGCAGATGGATAAAAGGTTTCCCAAGAAAAGCCGGACACCTTCAGGAATTATCTTCATAGCTTTACTCAAGACCCACTGTAAACTAGTAATATTTATTAAAAAAAAGCATGTGTAATTAATTTTATGACCATGTTGCAATTATACAGTTTACATTTATTCCAATAAATAAATGTCAGATGCTGCTAAACACCACTAAGCAGAGATTCATTCTTTCAAAGCAATATACAGATTTAACAGTATTACAGTTTATCAGATGTTATTTGTGGGCCGCCAGAAATGTTTCCGTAGGCCGCCATTGGCCCCCGGGCCGCACTTTGAGAACCTATGTTATAGATACTCAGAGTTCCCAAGTCAGTGGACAAAATTCGATTTTAATGTCAAACCACCGCCAAGATCTCAGTTAACTTCCTATCTAGCAACCTCCCAATGAATTTATTGTGTTTGTGCACTCCAAAAATTAAATTGAATTGAACTCGATATCATGTGTTGAATAAACATTTCTGAATGTGAAAAAGTGTGTACTAAATATCTCAATTTCAGTATTTTGGACCTGTGTCGGAGTTAGTCTATCAGACTGCTGTTTATGCCATTCCGCTAGTTGATCTTAACTACCGTCTTGACATAGCTAACCGGCTGGTATTTATAAAGCGACAGCGTGAAACGAGTAAATGTAAGGCCGCTGGCCGATGTTGTGTTGGTAGTAAAAGATATGGTGGAGGTAGTGAAAAAGGTACTAAAAGGTAGTAAATTCAACTCCAGGATTCGTGCATTACCTGTTATAGCCCTACTCTTTGCAGAGCTGATTAACACAAGTACAGTAGTACAGGGTTGATAGTAATCCAGCACAGTGCCCGATTAAAATGTGTGCAAATGAACCCCTGTCATAAAGCAGCTGTCTGTGCCACTAAACACTCATGTTTACCAGGCTGCCATATTTACCTTATTCATAGAACGTGTCACATGCAATTGACAGGTGTTATATGCTCTCACATTGTCTTCATTTCCTCGTGCTAACTTTTTATGTTCATCTGTGTTGCCTATGGCAGGATATTATATACATAGCAGGTGATATTATAAATGGAAAAACAGTGTGGAATAACTTGAGACTGATAGACCCCGTCTGATTGAAATGATGTACTGTATATTTGCCATTCACATCAAGTGAGGAGGAGAATTAATGAAAAATAATGGACAAACGCACTGGCATTGTAGTAAAACACTGGAGAATATAAGACTTCAGCATTTCAGAATTATTAAGTCAGTTGATGTGGCTATTTTCCATTTTTTAATTAAAATGATTAGGAGCGACACATTAATGAATACATACATGGATAGCCTTTATTAGTCCTTTACAGGAAATGTGTTACTGCTGTCAAAATTCGAAACAGTACAGTACCTCACAAACAGAGAAAAATACACATTTAAGCTAGCCTGGGGTACCCATGCTCCTTTGCATGCTTAATTTAGTTTCACTCTGCAAAGCAGCATGGTGGACATGGCTGATTTTCTCGCTTGCTTTCGGTATCCAATCACAGAACAAAATGGACTAACATGGCCCTCGGTTGCATTTTACTACACATGGTGGCTCTGGTATTGGCTCTGAGCTATGTACAGATGCTGATATGCAGATGCTGATATGATAGACATTCATAGCGCCCAATAAACGACTCTGGACAATCGTAAACTAATACTAACCAATTACCACTAGTGATTATTTAGTTTGCGCGATAGCCAGGCTACATGTAAAGGCTTACTATGACTTACCATTAACTATGCGTGATACATAAATGTCCCAAGCAGAAATGGATTCTACATGAAAAAGCACCAATAAAATAAAAAGAATAACAAGAAAAGAAAAAAAAGAAATTAAATGATATGCGTTCATGTTTCATTGTGCCCTACTACTTATAAACCCCACTGGAACGTACATAAGTTCCAAAAATAAATGAAACATTAAGGGAGTTTGGTTACATAAAGTTACAATTCATTCAATTCGTCAAGGTGTAGTTCACTTAATTTCTGTACACACTTTGCAACTTTCACTGATTGTGATTCGTTAGTCTCAGGGGCGGGAATGCTGTGCTCAGAAACAATAGGAAGTGTTAAGGATTTAGGGTAATGCAAATTTGTTCTAGCTGTGGTCTGAGAAATCAACTGGCTCATGTCACATTGGTAATATATATATAATGTATTTAATGCATATGGCCGTCTTGGCTCAAAGGCATGCAGGGTTTTCACCTCAAACGGGTGACGCTTCCAGCAGCCAACATTTCATCTTTCATTTCTACGGGTTTCAAGTCACTTTCTGTTTTGTTATGATGAATGGTAAATGGACTGCATTTATATAGCGCTCTTCTACTCCTATGAGCACTCACAGCACTTTACAATGTATGCCTCACATTCACCAATTGACCTTTCCGCAAACTAGAGCTTGAAACGGGCCTTAAAACTAAGACCCGAACCGGCCCCAGCCCGAGAGAACTCCACCCGAGCCCGCCCCGACCCGTATGATTGACAGCTTCATAGAGCCCGAACCCGTTTGCAACCCGACATTTTTCAATTGTGCGCATATCAAAGCAGTCAACAATGAGTCATTTTTAGACATAGACGTTTGGCTTTGATCGGCACGTTTACAGCTTCGCTCAACATGCCTGTTTAGGGAAGAATTACCAGTTGTCTTGCTGTCATACTTTAACATCACTTCGCACTTCTTGCATTTGACATACCCCACTGCCTCGTTTTTCTCATTGTGAACGTGCTCAAAATGTTTCCACACCTCCGACCTCGCATTTACTGGCTCGACCAACATGAATTCCCCAAGGGCTAATCTCTGTTTAACTTCTTCTACATACATTTTGCATCTACTAACGCATGCCTGTAGATCGAACGTTAGGCGTATCATGTGATCATCATCATATTTGCCGAGCATCGGCTTTCAGCCCGAGCCCGAGCCGGGCCCGCTTGGAATAATGAAATTAGACCCCGAACCGGCCCGACCCCGGCAGGTCCTGTTGGGCCCCGTCGGGTTCGGGCAAATATTTCCAGCTCTACCGCAAACTCCTCCCACCTTAGCAACACCTTGCTATATCAGTCAAGCTTTCATGTTTCCCAGGTTCTCAGCATTGTTATGAATGACGTGGCAACATGTTTTCAACCGTCAATTTCGGCGGTCAATTTGGGCTTTACCCAAAGAAATCACAAGCAATTTTTGGAAAAACGGCAAGATCTCAGATCGAAGCTGGCCAAAGGGTCTGCAATATGCTTATGAATGCTACATCCACGTGTACAGTGCAGTCTGGACGTTTAGGAGACTCCTGCAGGAGACGGATGGCCTTCACTTCTAGGGGACCATTGGCTTCCTCCCCATAGTCTGAGGCAGAATATCAGTCATGGATCAAATTAGGGATTATCCAGTTAACACACACACACACACACACACACACACACACTGGGGACCAACTTGGAACATCTTTACTCCTCATCTTTCAACTACACGTGTCAAAGTCAAAATCCACCTCAAGCCACCAGTAGTGGCAAACAAAGGCAAAAAGGGCTGCTACAATGATGCATGTGCATTACATGTAACTCCCCAACAGTGGTTTTAGCCTACATTAAACAAATCTATTGGTAGGTCAGTCAGTCCCTCACTCACTCTCTTTCTTTCTTTCTCTCTCTCGCTAGCACACACACACACACACACACACACACACACACACACACACACACTTCCCATACATTCACATGCTTGGCCTTCCCTCCAGCACATGCTTTCCCAGATGTACTGTAGTGTGTGGTGTGTGTGTGTGTGATATGTGTGTGTGATATGTGTGCAGTGTGTGAGATGTGTGTGTGTGTGTGTGTAATGTGTATGAGATGTGTGTTATGTGTGTGTCTGATTTGTGTGAGATGTGATGTGAGTGTGGTGTGTGTGATGTGTGTGATATGTCAGTTGTATGGGATGAGTGTGTGTGTGTGTTATAAGTGAGATATGTGTGGTGTGTGTGATGTGTCTGTGTGGTATGTGTGAGCTGTGTTGTGTGTGTGTGTGTGTGTGTGTGTGCGTGTGTGTAATGTGAGCATCCAAACTGAAAATGGCCAATCAAACCATGTCATATCCATACTGAAACACACACACACACACAAACACAAACACACACAGGTTTAGCATTGTATTTTACATACAATAATATTAACTCCTGGCATGTAACTGGTTACATTCCCATCCAACATCAGTAACACACACCAGTGTATGAAGTCTCATCTGATGCTTCCAGAGTCTTTGTCCACATAGGTTGGATAATCATCATCATCATCACTGCCAAACAAAGTGCAGAGACAAGAAGGTGAGAACAAATAAGAGATAAAGACAGTTGAATTGGTACTAGCTTATCAGAGAGAAACACACAAATATGAACATACCATTCAGCATTCATACACTCTTGAACACCCCCCCCCCCCCCCCATTTTATTCCATTGTTGATATTTTGTGTTTTCACATGTTTTTCTTAAAGAGACAGTATTTCATTTTGTAGTTTTGAACAGTTTTGTTATATGTGTTAAATATACATTGAATGAACGTTCTAAAATTTACATTTGAGTCTTGTCTTATCCTTATTTCCTTTATTATTTAATTAATGCTGACGTGCACCCTTTAGATTACAAATTGGTATAGATATCCAATCCTTACCTGGCGCCTGAACATTTTAGAGGGCGTCACGTTACACTGAGACCACTGATAACCTGCTCCACACACTCAAGTGAGAGGCCTATGCATTGAACCCTGTGAATGAGCACATACACACCAACCTCAATCTTCTGATGCTTTCATTCATACATAATATTTTATTTGCATCTCAGACACACACTTGACTTCATTAGGTACACCTGCTCAACTGCTCAGTAATGCAGATCTGAAACCCACAACTCAGTGCATTTAGAGTGCATGTAGACATGGTCAAGGAGATCTGCTGAAGCTCAACCAGAGCATCAAAGTGTGGATGAGAGGAGGTTACTATGGTGACTATGACTGCATGGCGTGGTAGTCAGTACCAGACAGGCTGGTGTGAGTATTTCAGTATTTTCAGTCATCTACCTGGAATTTCTCTCTTGGTTTACATTCAAAGCCAGAGTTAAAGAACAACATGAAGACAACATCCTGCCTTGTATCAGCTGGTCAAGGTGGTGCTGGTGGTGTGAGGGTGTTTCACAGACATTTGCATGACAGTGACAGAAGAGAGAACACAGTGTTAGCAGGAGGAGAAGATTTACCTCAAGCCATCAGAGAAGTTGACCACTGAAATTTCAGACCCTGAGTCATCCTTAATCCTGCCAATCAGAGTGCAGAGTCAGTTCAGCCTGACCAATATAAGGAGGTTAGTATCCTGCATTTTATAAATGAGTTCTCTGATAATCAGACAGGGACTACACATCAGCCTGAGGACAACTATGGAACAATACATCAAGCAACAATATTTATGTTCTATATTTAGAATTGAACGTGGTCCCTAAAAAAAACATAAAACAAATCAACAAATATCTATAAAGAGTCTGATGAAATCCTCACCTCAGCCACATCTCTCCTTTGTCTTCCATGTGCTGAATAAGGTCCAATCCCAGACTGATTGTAGGGCCAGAGATGGTCTTCACTGAGAGATAAACTCCACCCACAGACTTTTGTCTGAAGAGAGTCCTGAGGATCCGCTCAACACTCTCAACTGAGGCTGCTTCTCAACACTCTGTGAATGAAAACACACACACACACACACACCTATCTCAATCCATCACTACTGGTCGCTTTTATACACACACAGACACAGACACACACACACACACACACACACACACACACACACACACATTTCAAGCCATCACTACTGATCACTTTTACACACACACACACACAAACACACACACACACACAAATCCCTGTCTCAATCCTGCACTACTACTCTCTACATACACACACACACACACACACACACACACACACACACACACACACACACACACACACACACGTCTCCATCCATTGTAGGATATTTTTCTAATATCTTAAATAATTGTGGGAAAGATTCCGAATTGAACTTTGTATAGAACATTTTTGAGCTTTATAGCTAGACTAAACACAATGTCTGTGGTGGCCTTAAGACTGACTCCCAGTTTGTCACAAGTTTGCCACGCACGCACGCACGCACTCACACACACACACACACACACACACACACACACACACACACACACACACACACACACACTTCAAGCCATGTGGAGTCACAGTGTGGCCTTAAGACTGACTCCCAATTTGTTGGCCACAAGTTGCTTTCAACCCCCTTTTCCTGCCCCCACACATTCCATCCCACAGTGTCAGTGCTGTGATTCCTTATCATGATGGTACATGGTGATGGATGCATGTGAACAGGGATAGATTCTACAATTTTTACAGCACCTTCACTACAGGTCTCTACACACACACAAACACACAACACACACACACACACACACACACACACACACACACACACACACACACACACACACACACACACACATCCCCATCTGAACCCATCACTACTGGTCACTTTTACACACACACACACACACACACACACACACACACACACACACACACACACACACACACACACCACACACACACACCCACTTACATCCCAATTTGAACCCATCACTACTGGCCACTACTGGCCACAGTTTTACACACACACACACACACACACACACACACACACACACACACACACACACACACACACACACACACACACACACACACACACACACAAACGCACACACATCAGTAAAAATGTTAAAGGTTACTTAAGTGAGCGCAGGATCTTTCTCTCCCCCAGAGCTGAGATCAGGTCACCAACATCAGCATCTCATAGTTCCTCCACAGTTAACCTTTAACCACATGAAGACAGATATTAGACCAGGCAAACAGGCACTTAAAACACACACACAAACAAGCACACACAAGAACACTTATCACAAACACATACAAACACACAAGCACACTTACCAGAGAGAGGCACACACACACACGTCTTAGCATATCAATCATCCAAGACACATACTGTACACAAACACATACATACATCACACCACGTCTCTCTTGCTCACTGACACACACACACACACACACACTCACCCCAGCTGTTTGCACCTGCTCAGTGCAGGCTTCAGCATCCTCAGCATCTCTGCTGTTATGTTGCACTTAGTGAGCTCCAGGCTTCTGATGGTTGGGCAGCACTGCAGGCAGTACAGCAGCACCCAGCAGTCTCTCCTGGTCAGGGGAATGGAGTTTAACTTCACCTCACCCAAAACCCCCATTGCTCTGCTCACAAACTCCCCCTCATGGAGCTCATAGAGACAGTGCAGTATAAGCAGCACATGGACCCCATCATTGGGTAAACATATTCTGTGATTTGTTTGAAGTTCAACAATATAGCAAGAAGCCAGTTCCTCAGATGGGTGTCAATGGTGGCCCAGGTCTGCTCTTTCAAGTGTGTAAACCAGGGCTGACTTCTCAATTGTGAGTAAATGTCTTTGTTTGACAGACCAAAAAGGAAGAAAACTACAGACTCATTTTTTTTAGTTTCCTTTAATAACTCCTGTAGCTTTTTCTTAAGTGCATCTTCCTCGTTCTCCGTCATCAGGTAATGAAGAGCAGTGAAGAATTCTTGGAAGCTCAGATGCAAAAAACTATACATTGTTTCCTGATTGACTTTCTTCCTCAACAAGAATTTGCAAAGGAAGGGGTTGTATTTAGTGGCTAATGTGGAATCCTTGAAAGCCTCGGATAGACTGTTCTCATTAAAAAGGATCTGACGTTCCTTTGACCCTTTCTCTGCCAGCTGTCCCAGGCTCCTCAGCAGTGTTTCAGACTGACTTAAACCTTGACAATGATGTTTGAGCAGGATGTAAACAAAGTGTACAAATATAGAGGTGGTTGTCTCTAATTCTTTTGTGAAGTCCTGCCCTTCCTCTATCAGGTCTTTGTAAACTGTACAGACAATCCAGCAGATCACAGGAATGAAGCAGGAAGTATACAATGTTTCATTATTTCTTACACAGTCGAATACATTCTGTCCTTCATTAAAGAACTTGTGGAAGTATTCCTTCACCCCCTCCTCAGTAAAGCCCAGGATGTCAGTGAAGCGCTGAGCATCGTCTAGCAATACGCTGAGTTTGTCTGTAGCTGTGGACCTGGTGGTGACCAGCAGGGAGCAGTTACGTAAGACATGGCCCTTCAGAAGAGCACGTAGAGTGACCTCAACAGGAGCTTTGGTGAAAGAGTCTTTAGGAGGCCTCAAGCTTACATCTTCAAAGGAGAACTTAAGCTCATCAAAGCCATCAACCAGGAAGAGGACTTTCATTTTGGAGTCCTTCAGCACCTCTGCAGTCTCACAGGTGAAACTTGGACTGTAGCTTAGGAGATCGACCAGACTCTGTTCTCCTGAGATCTCATTGAGCTCTTTGCACTTCAGGTGAAGAACGAGGTGGAACAGACCTTGGAATACATTCCCAGATGCCCAGTCCAACATGATCTTCTGCGCAGAGAAGGATTTGCCATGTCCGGAATGACATGCCCTGGAGAATGACGGCTTTTGGAAAATCTCCATTGCTGTCTGGTCTGAATAACTGATCAACAGTGATTCTCCCATATGCGTCACTGGCCCTGGTTCTTAAGACTTTCTGATGATGTTCTCCTCTGGAACAGATCTCCTCCTCTCTTTCCTTCTTCTGTCTGTGAGTCTCAACAATCAGCAGATCTATATAGCGCTCAGTCAATAGCACACTTTCGCCAGGTCGAGAGGTATACTCCTTCACTTTTTTATATCTGGAGCAAACTGATTTCTTATAGTCATCTATTCTTAATGTATAATCTGCAACACAACCACATTAAATATTATATTTTTAAAAACTAGCTTCCATATTTCAATCCCTCAGAATCAAACGATTAGATTACCAGGGTCCTGTGGTGGAGCTGTGTCTGTTGAGACTCCTGGGATGGGAATAAAGAACACTGTAAGATGGACCTTCATTCACACAATAGACTTTACCAGAACCTCAGATTGGTCTGGAGAACAAGACACTTCTTTGATTCTGAATCCTAAGCAACTGTGTATTACCTTGTATTATACCTGTAGCTGTGTATCACTTGAGTTGCTGTGTATTACACTTGAGTAGCTGTGTAATATATCTAGAGAAGAGCACTTTATTGCCCCTTTGTTTTTATACCTGTGCTGCTGTGTATCACCTGAGTATGCAATATGTGTCTCCTATTCTCTCCTCACCTGTGTGCTGTTGTCTCTTCCTCTCAGGGTCGTGAGCTGGACTGCTTGAACGCGTCCTCTTGCTGCTGAAGACCTGGGCCTCTTGAGACAAGATAAATAAACACACACTCCAAATGTATCAGCGAGTGAAGACTTTAAAAGAATTTAAAATACATATAAATATAAATTTGTCCTTTTTTTTACCATAGTTGTAACTGATGTTGACATCTCTCTGAACGTTCATATGTGACATCACTGGAGCTGAAATATGGCCTCCATCCTGAACTACGTTTTTGACCACTGGAGCAGCTGGAAATTAAATAAGTAGCAATAACCCAAATCTGAATTTATTATAGGATCACTAAAGTACTATCTTATTTTTTTATTTTATCTTATCACAAACAAAACTAAGAAATTATAAATGACGCCTCACACCCTCTCCATAATGAATTTGAACTCCTACCCTCAGGGAGGCGCTTTTACTGCCACAAAAAATATTTATAAGAAAAATCTTTTATCCCCAACGCAATTACAGCACTGAATAAATATAGGGTTTTACCTATCAACTTGTAAGCTCTTTGTGCACACTAAGGGATTTTGATATATTTATTTATTATATTTATTGATATATTTGCGCACTAAAGGTTTTTGATATATTTATACTGATATATATTATTTAAATTGAAATGTCATACTGTGATTCATCCCAGACTTTTGCATGAAGTGCAGTGCTGTCAGTTTTGCACTGGTCTGTACTGTCATGTCTGTAAATTGTTTTTAATGGTGAAATTGAAGACAAATTTCCACACTGTGGACAATAAAGTTCATTCAATCCAATTCAATTCAATTCATCTTAAGAGGTTGTGGATTATACTGCTTAAATGACATAAGTAAGCAATTATATAGCCCACAAGAAAACTGAATTTACTACGGAATCTTCTTATCTTAAAACACAGGTTCGGCTCATATGGCATTAAACCTTGTTTTTGGATTGTGTACGATGAAATACGATGGTTAAGATTGACATTTTGACAAATGCTTCTGTTCCGAGGATTTTCAGTTGTTGCTGCAGAATCTCCCCACCTTCACAGAGGCAGCCTCAGTTCAGTCAAACAATCCTTCTTAAAACACATTTAACGTCTGTTTACAAAGGTATGAAACTCACTGAGTGGTCTGTAGTGTTCACTGATATGCTGACATGAATATCACCTCAAAATATGACTCAATGCCCACATGCATGTCGTCTCTGTGTGGACCATCACCAACCACATTAATCAATCCAACTTCACACACACACAGAAGGACTGTGTCTTTGAGCTAGTCAAGACCATCACCACATTAATCAATCCAACTTTTTTGCCCTCAACGGTGCCTTCAAGGCAGCACTGCCTTCAAGGCACTACTCCACTCAGTTTAGGGTTAGGATGAGGGTTGAGGGGGGTTATGGTTAGGAATAGGGTAAAGGTAGTGCCTTTTAGGCTGTGCTGCCAGGAAGGTGCCGTTGGGGGCAAAAAACACCATTGAGCACACACACACACACGCAAACAAGGACTCTGTCTTTGAGCTAGTTAATTAAGACACTTGTCTTGTCATATCAATGTCAAAATAAATGAATGTGGTTGCACACCAGAATGAAGAGATTTGAAATGAAATGTTAGTTGTGTATCTTTTTACATTTCTTAATAATTAACAGGCTTTGACCATGTCAATTGCTTATTCAATTCGTTTTCAAAAATAACATTGTATCCACAGACGAGATCATCAAATCGTGACTGAAATCCTGCCACTGTTACTATGACTAATGACTCCTACACTGTGACTGCTGTTGTCATACTGCCCTGTGCAACCATGAACACACACACACGCACGCACGCGCGCACGCACGCACACGCACGCACACACACAAACAGATACCACAACAGATTAACTATGCTAAGAAATGTATGCCATATTTTTTTATGTATATTGTACATTCTCCAAAACACTTTTTCAGGAGTTTTATTGCGCATTATTTAACACACTTGTCTCCCGCTGCTTTGTGCTCTCTACACAAATCTCACCTTGTGTGTCTTCAGCTGAAGATGCTGCAGATGCTGGACCCTCCACACCTGAACCTATCAACACAAATATTACAGATGTTACTGTAGGTCAATATTTCCACAAAATAAAACTAACAACAGAGTAGTGTAGGGCCACATGGGGGTGGGGGGGGACTCAACAACTCACTGGGGCCATAGTGTACTACTAAAGATCATTCAGACCGTTCAAATTTCAAATTTACTTCAAATTCCAATCAGATGTTTTTTTAAGTCCATGAGAACAGATGTTTACTGACCTGTTCCCACAGGGTCTTTGTTTGTGTTGCTGGCCATCTTCTTGTAAATACTGTTCTTTGGTGTTCTTTGCTATGAGAGGCTTCAGCTCAGCCTGATGACGAGAGAGCCCTGCAAGGGATCATGGGTATTGTATGCACTGAGGACCAGAAAATAAAAGCGATGGACGTCAAGTCAAGTCATTTTGATTCATACCTTTTATTTTGTATTTAAATTAAGTATTTTCATTACATGTACTTAGTTACTCCCCAACACTGCTGATAGTTAGAAATAATCCCATCGCGGGTCAATACTCACCAAGCAAACTGTCAGGGTGGTAATAGTTGCTACACAAACTCCACCAAATCCCTAAACCCAACGCGGGGTCTTGAAACTTGACAAAGCTGCCCCACTTCACTATTGTACAAAGGAAACAATAAATCTAACTTATATTTAAGAGGAACAAAGAGTTAAAAGAAGCTTTTGACGATGAAGCTTTCGTCTGACACTTTAAAGTTTTCTAGTCGTCTGTCACTTCGTTCCTCATCACCCTCTCCTTCTGCTCCCTCCCCCTCTCTCTCCCCATTGGCCAGAATACCACCTGCCAGTCTGTGATTGGCTTGTGGTTATTTAAATAATTATGTGGAGATAAATCTTTTAGAAAGGAAGCATGTACATACAGTACAGTATGTTGAGACCACACAAGTGACATGTCACTTGGCATGCCTATAACCCAACACTCAAATTTACACACTAGACCTGACTGACCTCTCCAGGATTCAAAGCTTTATGGTGAAATCTTGTTCAGTGAAACGTAAAGGGAAGCTACTCATATGATACGATGATGATGATATGATATGATATGATAAGTGGCGGTGTGGCAGATGTGGTAGGCCCTTAAAGGGGAAATCCAACCTAATATGTTAATTGAATGGGGCATAGGATTAATCTGAATAGCTATGTTAACTGAATGGAGCATAGGCCCTTAAAGTTTTCGAATAATCAGGTTCCATTGATTCAGTTTCTTCTGCTTGTTCGCTTCTGCATTCGAGTCCACTCTATGCGGTTCCAAATTATTTTGTTGCACTCGCTAACTAGTGCATTAAGCAGGCTTATTCAACAGGGCTATGCTTGAACTCACTCCAGAACACCGCTTTACAGTAACAACTTCAAAACGCTTGTGATGCGCGTTGGGCAACTATTTTTCTATGAAGATGCATTAAAAGCTGTCGCTTCGGTCTCTGCGTCGCATTGTGTCTGGCGTCTGTGTTTTAACATGGCACTCAAAGTTCAAACTTGTTGAACTTTGACCCATTTGACGCTGACCATTCAGCGTTGCTGTGGTGTTTTTAGCATATATGCCCTCAAACTATCTATTTCATCTATGTTACAGCTCTCCTAGCACAGAGAATGCAGACACATGTGTGAGACAGACACACACACACACAGTCCCTGAAACTCACGCAGAGAATGCAGACACACGTGTGAGATACACACACACACACACACACACACACACACACACACACACACACACACACACACACAGAAACATACACAGAGAATGCAGACATGGGGGGGCATTTAATCTTTTTTATAGAGTTTCTCTCTGATGTGAACAGTGATGACAGCAGTAACCATGGCAACCAGACCTACAGACAGCAGAATGGCCTTCAGCAGACATGGAGACACTCCAGCAGAGGGCAGCAGATCACCTGAAACACACACACACACATATTGCATATTGACATATTGATTTAATATTAACACCCCCCCCCCCCCCCATCATTGCCAGGCCCTTAGAATATTGGGTATAACACAGTTACACTGGGACTGGTTACTCTCCAAATGGAGAATTCAGATGCAAAACACTCTGTCCTTCATCAGTAATACAAAAATAAAATCACAGTAATTTCTGAGTAATCTCTATCAAACCACAATATCATTATCAATGTAAAAAAATCAAGCCAAAGCTATCCAACTGCAGTAGCACTGATATTAAGTTGATTAAAATTATAGAAATATATTCTGTACTCATCAAAAATGTACTTAAAGGGTTTTGCCTCTGAACTCTTCAAATGTTCTCCATACTCTGTGCTGCTTTGTGAAAAGTGCATTTTGAGGAAGGAACACAACTCTTCTGCAGAACACAGTTGATGAATGAAGTGCAGATGTTGCAAATCAGAAGGTGTTTAAATTGGATAGGCAGTAGTCTTTCATAGCCTACCTAGGGTACATTTGTAACAGTGACAAAATATTTGAAGGTCCATGGTGGTCTGTCTCCAGCTGACAGGGTTGCTATGGTTACAGGAGACAATGTTGTTGCTAAGAGAGATGGAGAGGAATCTGCTTCCTCCCTCCTGAGAGCAGAAGGTGGCGTTACAGCTGGAGATCAGAGACACGTTGAGTCCTGTGCACTTTAGAGTCACATTACAGGAGTCAATGCTGGACCAGTTAGACACCACAGTCAGAGTGGGGGTGGGTACAGGCTCTGTAAACACACACACACACACACACACACACACACACACACACACACACAAATGTCATAAAAATGTCCACACAATGAAGTGCTGAAGTAACTAATTTCTTTCAATAATCCGAAGTGAATCAACATGTAACTCTGCTGTTTTACAGTTCTAAGCACTATTAATGGCCACCACAATTTAGTGCAGTGTTTCTCAAACTTTTTCTGTCATTCCCCACTTTGAAAGGCAGAGAATTTTCACGCCCCACCTGGAAGGCTCAATTTGCGCACAATATCTCAGTGAGGAATACTTTGGGATTTTTCCCAATGTTCGAATTTTTAATGTTACTAATTCAAAGCCAGATTTCTCTCGAACCCCTCATCACAGCAACAATTTATTGTCATATGTCTATCTATCTATCGATAGCTGTGAATTCAGGGGGCATGGTGTGGCCATTGGTCAATTGCAAAGAGATGTCTTGTGCCCCATCTGTCATGTGCCTGCGCCCCACAAAATAAGCATTGAGTTTGTTTGGCCTCATCATCTGAATAGGTGGCCACACACTAACATGCACATGTACTGTGTGTACTGCGAGCTGGTTGGGTAGGCGTAGCTGTCATAAGCATGCACCTGATTGGTGGAGCTCAGAAGGCCACAGTCTCCACTGAAGTCTGTGCTGCAGCCCCGTTGGAATGGTGGGGGTTGCCGTGGAGATGGCTGGGATGGCGGAATTCCTGGTAGAGCTTGTGCCCAAATACCAATACTTGAAAATGACGTATGCTAACTTGCAGAAGATAATCTACCCATTCTTGACCCCCTAATGTTACACAGAGCTTGGAGCGTACCATTAGCCTACTGTACATGATCTTGGAGCGTACCATTAGCCGACTACACTACACATGATCTTGGAGTGTACCATTAGCCTATGGCACTAGACATGATCTTGGGTTGTACCATTAGCCTACTACACTAGACATGATCTTGGGTTGTACCATCAGCCTATGGCACTAGACATGATCTTGGGTTGTACCATTAGCCTACTACACTAGACATGATCTTGGGTTGTACCATTAGCCTACTACACTAGACATGATCTTGGGTTGTACCACTAGCCTACTACACTAGACATGATCTTGGGTTGTACCACTCAGCCTACTGACACTAGACATGATCTTGGGTTGTACCATTAGCCTACTACACTAGACATGATCTTGGGTTGTACCATCAGCCTACTGGCACTAGACATGATCTTGGGTTGTACCACTAGCCTACTACACTAGACATGATCTTGGGTTGTACCACTAGCCTACTACACTAGACATGATCTTGGGTTGTACCATTAGCCTACCACACTAGACATGATCTTGGGTTGTACCATCAGCCTACTACACTAGACATGATCTTGGAGTGTACCATTAGCCTACTACACTAGACATGATCTTGGGTTGTACCATTAGCCTATGGCACTAGACATGGGGTTCGTTCAACGGCACATTAGGCGTGTTTGAGATGTAAAGCCGCCTACAGCCGCCTGCAGCCGGCTGCAGCCAAGCGATGCATTGTGGTTAGACGCGGTGTCCGACTTCCGGCTGACTTCACCAAGCTTGTGAATGCGTCACCAAAATACGCCCACAGCACGTCACTCAAAACTCGCGGTAACAAGGCGCCTGCAGCCGAAACCCGCATCTCCTTTTTCTCGGCTGCAAGAGGATGCATCCCACCTCCATGACGTAACTCATTATTCCGATTGGTTTGAAACTCCTCATGACAAATATGACACCAACCACGTTGTACTCACTGAAAATGGGCTTATTTGAATGAGCTGCTGCTAAGCAGTATGTAAGTTTTGCCCAATGAAATAGCCTTATTGCTCTCCAGCATGGCTTGGTTTGCCATCTCAAATAAGCATTTCATACCACATTACTATTTTTTAACAAAACACCTTCAAACACAACTCTGTTCCTCTTGCATTGCAACAATAATTTATTAAGCAACATTATATGATTTATTTCGCCAGTTATCACGTTCATTTTAATGATGAAATGAGGGGATTCAAGCTGTTTTCAGTGCAAACAAACTTCCACGATATCTCCTGACATCACGTCCATGTTCACGTGTGTTTGGCTACAGCCAGCTGCAGCTGTGTTGTCCACCTTGTCCCCCATGCTTTTCCACTCCCACCGACGTATTTCCGTAGATCTCGCTGGCTCTGGCTACAGCCTGTAGCCGTACCGACTCTGAACACGAACGAGCTTATTGTTACGCACCGGTGTGTTGCGTTAGCCTAATTGAATGATAAGTTTGCCCGTTACGCTCAACACCGGTGCGCAACATGCTTCTGAGGTAGTTCACTCTCGTTTGATGGGTGTGTCAGAGGTGTTCACCAATGAGCATCTAGGTGTATCGGAAGCTCTGAGATTTAAAGCGCTAGTGCTAAATATAACACAAATTCATGTTGTGTTGGATTGTCCTCTGGTGACAGCAAAAGCAGTGGTAATATTATCATTTTGTAGCATTCCTAACAATGATACATTTAAACTACTGAGGTTGTTGTCAAGTTCAGCTATTTCCTTGTCTGCCACCACGTGCAGAATGGCCCTCCAGGCTTCCATTGTTGCTGCACTGACGTGACACAACAGTATGTTCAGCCCGACGTCGTTTGCGTTGGGTTCAACGTTATGCTCCGTTACGGCAGTTTTGAATAGCCTCAAGATCTTGGGTTGTACCATTAGCCTACTACACTACACATGATCTTGGGTTGTACCATCAGCCTACTACACTAGACATGATCTTGGGTTGTACCATTAGCCTACTACACTAGACATGATCTTGGGTTGTACCATTAGCCTATGGCACTAGACATGATCTTGGGTTGTACCATTAGCCTATGGCATTAGACATGATCTTGGGTTGTACCATTAGCCTACTACACTAGACATGATCTTGGGTTGTACCATCAGCCTACTACACTAGACATGATCTTGGGTTGTACCATTAGCCTATGGCATTAGACATGATCTTGGAGTGTACCATCAGCCTACTACACTAGATATGATCTTGGAGTGTACCATCAGCCTACTACACTAGACATGATCTTGGAGTGTACCATTAGCCTATGGCACTAGACATGATCTTGGAGTGTACCATTAGCCTACTACACTAGACATGATCTTGGAGTGTACCATTAGCCTATGGCACTAGACATGATCTTGGGTTGTACCATTAGCCTATGGCACTAGACATGATCTTGGGTTGTACCATTAGCCTATGGCACTAGACATGATCTTGGAGTGTACCATCAGCCTATGGCACTAGACATGATCTTGGGTTGTACCAGTACTACATATGACTAACACGATTCACTCACTAAAATTACACCCTTAGTCACAATTTGTTTGCACATGAAAAAAAAAAATGAAAAAAAGAGAAAAGATTGCAAAAGTTTTAATTTGTTTATACTCACTAAGTACCGTGACGTTATATTCAGCAACAGTTTCTTCACGTTTGGCTGTGTTTGCCGCCATGGCTGTGTAGAGGCCGCTGTCTGTGCTCTTGACCCTCCTCAGCGTCAGTGACGAGTCCGTCTGATCAAACTCTACTCTGCCTCTGTAGCGCTCAGACACCATCACCTCATTAAGCATCGCCACATAGGCCACAATGGCTTGGGTTTTATTGTACAGCCAGAGTAGGTTATGTCCAATCTCTATGCCTTGGACAGACAGACAGACTGAGCCCTCCTCCAGCACAAACACCTCAGCACAGGACACTGCAGAGAAAGATACAGCTGGGAGTTCTGATCTTTGCATCTCTTTAAATGTCCCCATT
This sequence comes from Sardinella longiceps, assembly GCA_027497455.2. Lineage (NCBI taxonomy): Eukaryota > Metazoa > Chordata > Actinopteri > Clupeiformes > Clupeidae > Sardinella > Sardinella longiceps. The sequence continues at coordinate 4,404,349 of JAODXP020000006.1, read as the reverse complement.
GTTACGACCAGCTCGTTTCAGATCGTAACATAAAAGGGACAAGACAACAAAAGTACTTAATAATAATTTATTGAAAAATATACCAAAAATAAGATATAAGTGTCTAGGGGCAAATGTATGGGTGCGTGGAGATGGAATGAAATGGATGCAATGTGGGTGTCAGTATCAGTATGTTAGTTGATGTAAAGACAGACAAAAGAGTGAGATTTAGAATAATAAGAGAGAGAGAGAAAGTGCCAGTGTCAAGATGAAAAATCAAAAGTGCCTGCAAGAATGAAGAAAAGTGCCTAAATGAGAGAGAATGAGAAACCCTTTTATAGCCCCACCCCAATACAGGTGCTCACACTAATGAAGATGGCCTAGCAGGCCAAGCCATGCCCGTGCACTGGCACGGCAGGCCTGAAGGGGGCACAGGGGGACGTCACACCTCCCTCACTAAAAGAAGTTTACTATAGGAAAACCTCAAAACAGTAAACACAACCAAACAAAAATAGCGTTTCCCAAACCCAACCAGAATCCTGGGCCCTAGGATTAAGGACAGGCTAATTTCTAACAAACCCTTTAAATTTACTTAAGATAATTAATCCTAAGAGAACCACAAGAAAACAAATAAACAAACAAAACACTTAGGCTCGTGACAACGCATCAGCAATGATATTATCCTTTCCTCTAATATGCTTAATTCTGAGAGGATATTGCTGAAGTAGTAAACTCCAACGCATGATTCTTTGATTTTGGTTCCGCATGCGATCAATAAAGACCAAAGGATTATGGTCAGTAAAAATGTCAATAGGACTAGACGACGAGCCTAAGTAAACTTCAAAATATTGAATGGCGAGAATCAAAGCTAGCGCTTCCCTTTCGACTGTGGAATAATTTCGCTGATGGCTATTAAATTTTTTGGAAAAATAGCACACAGGGTGCTCCACACCGTCCAAGTCAGACTGCAAAAGAACTGCACCAGCACCACTCTCACTGGCATCAACTGCAACGCTAAAAGTCAGATCAAAGTTTGGAGCGGACAAGACAGGCCCTGTAGCAAGTAATGCCTTAACATGGTCGAAGGCTTCTTGGCATTCCACAGACCATTCAAAATTGAGTTTAGGGCTAAGAAGGTTGGTTAAGGGCTCAACCACAGTAGCAAAATTTTTGCAAAAAGCCCTATAATAACCAGCCATGCCAAGGAACCTCCGGAGCTCTCGGCGGCTTCCAGGCACAGGATAATTACAGATAGCTTCAATCTTAGCTCCTACTGGACGAACCTGCCCACCACCCACTACCTTACCAAGATAGGTCACGCTAGCCTTTCCAAACTCGCACTTGGCAAGATTTATGGTGAGGTTGGCTTCAGCAAGGCGAATGAAAAGTTGCTTAATCTGGTCTAAGTGATCAGCCCAGGTGGCGCTATACAGTACCATATCATCAAGATAGGCGTCACAATCACGCATGCCCGCCAAGACCCGGTTAACGAGCCTCTGAAAAGTGGCAGGGGCATTTCTGACCCCAAATGGCATTACCTGGTACTGCAGGAAGTCATCTGGAGTAACAAAAGCAGACAGCTCTTTCGCCCTAGGTGTTAAAGGGACCTGCCAGTAACCTTTAAGGAGGTCAAATTTACTCACAAATGTTGCAGACCCAACTCGATCAACACAGTCATCACAGCGCGGTAATGGGTAACAATCCGGTTTTGTAACTGAATTAAGTTTCCTATAATCAGTACAGAAGCGAAATGTCCCATCTGGTTTGTTTACCAGCAGACAGGGGGAGCTCCATGCACTGAAACTGGGCTCTGCAAGACCATGGGTTAACAAATAATCAACCTCCTTTCTCAACAACTCCCTCTTCCTAGGATTGACACGATACGCATGCTGTTTCATAGGCGGGGCCCCACCAACGTCAATATCGTGTTCAATCACTGATGTACGAGTAGGTATGTCAGGAAAAAGAGAAGGGAAGGAGTAGATAAGCCCAATAATGTCAGCTTTCTCAGAGTCAGACAGGTGGGAAAGATGTAACGGCAACTCTGCTAAGAATTCCGAATTTCTGAGACGACCTTCCACAGTAGCCTGTGATGGACATTTCACCCCCTCATCTAACTCCTCACTGGGAAAACCTGGACATGCAACATCAGTATCAAGGCCGGACAATGCAGAATCAGACCCAACAGTGCCCTCTGCAGGCAAAGGAGCAATCAAAGCGACAGTTGCGGACTGCTCAGACATGACATAAGGTTTTAAAAGATTGATATGACAAACCTGAACCTTTTTACGCCTGTCAGGAGTACTGAGTAAGTAGTTGTAGTCAGGCAAACATTTAACAACGTCATAGGGACCACAGAATTTAGCTTGAAAGGGACTGTGCAAAAGTGGCAGTAATGCTAAAACTTTCTCACTTGGCTTAAAACTACGGTGTTCAGCTTTGCGATTAAAGAGACTCTGCATCTTAGACTGGGCCTTACCCAGCTTACGTTTAGCAACAGCCCTAGCTTCATAAAGTCGACGTCGGAACCCGCTAACATAATCCAAGACATTAATTGGTGCCTCAGCAGTAGCACACCACTCGTCGGCTAAGACAGCAGTTGGTCCCCTCACAGAATGTCCAAAAACAAGCTCATTAGGGCTAAAGCCTGTGCTTTCCTGCACAACTTCCCTAATTGCTAGGAGTAGCCAGGGGAGACCCTCTTCCCAATCAGACCCAAGTTCCACGCAGTAAGACCGCAAGAGAGACTTAAGAGTCTGATGAAATCTCTCCAGGGCACCCTGAGATTGTGGGTGATAAGCACTGGAAATGTTATGTCGGGTTTTTAGTTGACGCAATGCCCTAGAGAACTGCTTGGACATGAAATTAGACCCTTGGTCACTCTGAATGACCTTAGGTATACCAAAGATGGACATAAAGTTACCAAGAACCTTCAACACAGACTTAGCAGTGATAGACCTGAGTGGACACGCCGCTGGATAACGTGTAGACTGGCACATCACAGTTAACAGGAAACTATGCCCAGCCTTTGAGCGAGGCAGGGGACCCACACAGTCAACAATAAGATGGTCAAATGGATTCGACACAGCGGGAATCGGCTGTAAAGGGGCAACAGGGATCTTTTGGTTAGGTTTGCCCGTCAGTTGACACACATGGCATGATCTGATATTAGAGGAAACATCTCTTTTCAACCTAGGCCAAAAGAAACGCCGGACAATCCTGTCATATGTCTTCCGTACCCCAGTATGTCCCGCATCTTTATTGTGAGCTAACTCCATGACAGCCTTACAAAACTTAGAGGGAACTACAACCTGCAACACAGTGTTAGAAAAGGTATCCTGTCGGTACACCCACTGTCTACACAGCAGACCATCCTGCAAAAAGTAACACTGTTTGTCCTCCTCTGGCCTGTCCTTGGACGAGGCCAAAGTAAACAGAGGTTCCAATGTAACATCAGCTAGCTGTTCCTGTATTAATTCTTCACGAGAAACATGGAACAATTCAGACAAAGAACAGACACCAAACTGGTCAGAATCTAACATAGGTGCGTTCTCACATTTCACCATTTCATCAGGAGTGACAACTTCCATAGATTCCGCTTTCCCATCAGAGTCAACACCTAGAGAATCATGGTTAGCATTAGCAATTTTTACCTCCTCTAGAGGCAACTGTGAAAGTGCTTTATCTGTAACCTCAGGTTGAGCAAGGAAAGAATCATTTAATGGCACAAGGTCTGAGTCTACACCACGTGCAGCCATGGCACGCGTCACAATGCATGCAGGAAACACATCATGTTTCACATGTGTATTTCATTGTTTATTTTACTGTGTTAAACAGGAAATAACATTGTAATTTATAATCAAAGCAGTAGTTAAACATTATTATATGCATGAAGTATGTGTATGATATTGTTTATTATATTAAACAGGAAATAATGAAGATTGTAGTGTTTAATCAAAACATTATTGTATGTGTGTATGAGTATATTTCCCAGAGATGATGAGTTCTGGTGTCGTCCAGTATGTCTGACCTGTAGGCCCTGTGATGACCAAGAGGCCGGTGATTATCAGAGAAAACATCTTGCCTGTAGACATCAAATCCTTCAGTCAAAGCTCCTGTCCTGTGTGTCTCCTGTGACCAGACGAGCTTCATTTGGTCAGACCTGCTCTGATTGACCGGAGCGTTTCCCTCTTCACTGTTGCTTCTGAAAGACCCTTTGGCCTGAAGACCCTCTACTGCACACAGAACTCTCACCTTAGGCAGTGAAATGAAAGTAATCTAGAGCTGCTTTAACCACATGGTTGCATGGCTGTGGAAAGTGCATGTTCATTTCCTGCTCTTGCATCCTGTTGACCACCTGTGTGTGTGTGTGTGTGTGTGTGTGTGTGTGTGTGTGTGTGTGTGTGTGTGTGTGTGTGTGTGTGTGTGTGTGTGTGCATGCTCAAAGGACCTTCTGGTCTGTTGTGCCTTGTGTGTAGGCCTATGAAGGTGACAGGGGAGATTATTATGCTGTGCAATATGTCCATGTATTGGTCTCTAACTGACCGTATTTATTTACTGTACTACTGCACATAGCACTTTAAACTCTGCCAAGCTTGCCACTTTGGTAATTTCTTTTAAATTCAGTACTGTCTAGTCCATGTTTGCACTAGCCACTTTTCTTACATCTGGCACACTCCTTCCTGGTCAAACATTCAGGACAGGAGGGTCAGGTTTTCCTTTTCTTCTTTTCCTCATTTTATTCACCTTTTATTTTTATACATGGTATGCGTGACCCTATGTGGGCACTGAATGGCAGTGAATGTTCTATGTTTGTGTTTGTGTTCTATGTATATGGTTTTTTTTTTTTTTTTTTTTTTACAGTTTGTCCCCTGAGCTCACTGAAACAAATCCCTAGCAACTTGCACTAGTTGCATGGCAATAAAGTATTGAATCTGAATCTGATTATAATGACATTGTGTGTGTGTGTGTGTGTGTGTGTGTGTGTGTGTGTGTGTGTGTGTGTGTGTGTGTGTGTGTGTGTGTGTGTCATTGCCATTGTACTCTATTTTCAGTGATGGTGAACCTGAGCAAACAGTTTATAGGAGCTCTCACACCATCAATACAGAGAGATACAGAGAATCCCTAATAGTATTTAAACCCATTCATTGACAGCTCAACTACTTGATAGAACACAATTTAATTAAAACATCACATCTTACCAAATATCACTTGTCATGGATTCAACCATATAGAGACTTTTCTACATGGGTACTAGGCTACATGTTGAGCACGAATAGATTGTTTAAGTTGCTTGAATTGAAGAATCATGCAACTTTATCCAAGTTTTCGACAGTTTTTTCTTCATAATTGTGTCAAATATGAATTCACTTACTTACAAAATAAAATAACATTTTAATGGTTAAATCATCCAAACTGTTGATAAGCCAATGACATATAGATAGAATAAATAAATAGATACTGCAGATAGATAGATAGATAGATAGATGCTTGTGATCATGTCTTTCTCTCTAACTATGTAAACTACATGTTTTGTTTGTTTTCTTGAACTTCTCTCTGAGGTGAACAGTGATGAGAGCAGTAACCATGACGATGAGAACAACAAACACTAGAATGGCCTTCAGCACACACGCAGAAACACCAGCAGGGGTCGCCACATAACCTGACACACAGAAAGAGAGAGAGGGAGAGAGAGAGAGAGAGAGAGAGAGAGAGAGAGAGAGAGAGAGAGGAATACAGACACCCATGCAAACACATTAGTTTACATTACACATTAGTTCATGTATGCTTTGTGTTTGTGCATGTGAATGTGTGTGTGTGTGTGTGTGTGTAAATGTGTATGCTGTCTCTATGTGTGTGTGTGTGTGTGTGTGTGTGTGTGTGTGTGTGTGTACAGTACCTGTTCCCCTCTTGATCTCACACAGAGGCTTCATCCGTACAGCTGCATCTCTCCAGCTGATGGGGTTGCTATGGTTACAGAAGATGGAGTGGTTCCGGAGGGCCAGTTTGAGGGCGTGGTGTCCGTAGGCCACGCCCATCTCAGAGCAGGTGCTGCTGTTGCAGCTGGAGGTCAGGGAAAGGTCATGACCTCTACAGGTCACCGTTACACTGCAGGAATCTGGAGGACTGACTGAGGTGGACTCCACAGTTATGTTAGGAGCAGACACAGACTCTGCAGGGGACAAATCAAATCAAACTGTATTTATATCGGCTAGCACATTTTATATGCACACATAGACACACACACACACACACACACACACACAGACATAAATATATACTGTATATACACACACAGAGACATAAATACACACACACAGTTATGTTAGGAGCAGACACATGCTCTGGAGGGGACAAATCAAATCAAACTGTATTTACCACATTTCATATGCACACATAGACACACACACACATACAGACATAAATACACACACACACACACACACACACACACACACAGTTATGTTAGGCTCTGGAGGGTATAAATCAAATAAAACTTTATGAATACGTATGAATTTCATATGAATACATAGAGTAAACACACATACAGAAATAAATACACACACACACACACAAACACTCAGTTCATGTTTTGAAAAAGTATAAAAAAAAAAAGTCTAAAATTAGAGTCTGCTATGTAGCACACCCAAAATGCATGTACGCAAACAATGTCGTATTGCTGTGTGAAACACACTCACCTAAAACAACAAGTCTGTGTTTGGCTGCTGTTTGTCCCTGAGAGAAGATGACATGGCCGACTATAGTGTAGACTCCTGTGTCTCTGGTCCTCAAGTCTCTCAGAGTCAGAGCGAAGGAGTCAGTGCTCATCTCCACACGGCCTTTATACAGATCATTCACCTGCACAGGTGATCTCCTGTCGTAGCTCAGGATGTTCTGGGTGCTGTTGAAACTCCAGGTCACTGCCAGAACCATTCGCTGAGTGTGCTCGAGTCCTGCCAGTGTTACACTGCCCCCTGCTGGGGCCGTTATGTCCTGCAGCTCAGCTCTGTGTGCAGCTGAGGGAGAGACAGAGATCTTAAAGCCTGCTCTTACAGGAGTGTGTGTGTTTTACAGTGTGTGTGTGTGCGCTCTAAAAAATGTTGGGTTAAAAATAACCCAATTGTAACCCAACAGCTGGGTCAAATATGGACTATCCCAACAGTGGGTTGGATCAACCCAAGCCGTTGGGTTACAGAATATTACCTAACATGCTGGGTTAAATTATTTAACCCAACAACAGGAGTAGAAATAACTATATTACAGTTATAATGACCCATTAGTGGGTTATATTTCGGTTTATTCAACCCAACAAGCTGGGTAGGAATGACTACATTGCTGAGTTACATTTACCAATTAGTGGGTTACATATTCAACCCACTGGTGGGTAGGAATAACTACATCGCTGTGTTATATTGACCAATTAATTGGTTACATGCTTAACCAACATGACAAGACTACCAACCTACCATTAAATAACTTAAAATGGAACAATTAAGTTAAATATATGAAATAAAACAGTGAGGCAGAATACCAGGATTTTTTGTTTATTGTTATTCTATTTCACAAAAAACAGTTTTATAAAGAATAGACAACAATACTTTCCACTTCCACTGTGCAGTCACCCATCAAGATCCAGACTCCAATCTGTGAGTGCAAAAACAAAACAAAAAATAAATATACATCAGTCTACAGTGTTGCACATATTCAAACTTCACATTAAACTAATTCAAATATTTCAGCCGGCACAGATGAATTGGCTTTAGTTCAACGATTTAGTCATTCAAGATGAAATGCATTATGGGCAAATGCCAAGCCAAACAAGCGTATTGTTGCTACCTTGCTAGACGAATCTGGCCGGATGGATCGCGATTTCTAAAATACCAAAATCGCTCTTCATAACAAGATTCTTTGGTCGTAGCATTATCAGAGTCCCTACAATCAAGCATTTAGAACATTTTACATTGTTGGTGTGCACAGAGCTGATAAAAAACTTGAGGTGATTGCTAGGTTAATCATTTTGGTTGCTATGTTGCAATGCTGTGTTGCAATACTAAGTTACATACTGTAGTACAACAGTGTCCTAAGTAAGACCTACGTAACTTTAGTATTTAGTAGTGCTTTAATACCTTTAGTATTGAGTTGGTCAGTCACTGTACTGCATAGGTGAAGACATTTCATGGGGGGGCTGTGTCCAAGTACTTCTGCACTAGTGTGGAGCGATGAAACGCTGATCCACTGAATACTTCACACTATCTGCTTATTGTAAACAGAGAAAAAGGTTCAAGTTAATATCTTCTTCATATATTTAGGTCAAGTTTATTTATTTGATACTTTACAACAAACTGCAACAGACTTCTTAATTTCTTAACATAACTGGTCATATAGTGACACTAACCTGTTGCACAGAAGGAGAGAGAACACAGCCGACTGGACTTGTGGGAATGCTGAGCACTGCAGAGGAGATAATGCCAGAAATCCAGGTGTCCTGATTCCTTAGGCTAAAGACAGAAAAAATACAGATATGTGGAAAATTAAAAATAAATATTGAAATACAGAAATTGGATAGGCTAAATGTTGTCACACTGTTTTTGTCATGCAATTATCACCCATGTGGAAAAAGGAAGATTCAAAAATATAATGCACAGAACTACTGCAATGTTTTAGTATCTAAAATGTTGAGTTGGGTGCAGTTGGTATTAATGCAGGTTTTGTAATGTCCAAAATATTGCACAGGCCTACTCATTAATAAACAACAGGATTTCAAATTCAGTAGCGATATTGTCGAAAATATCTGTAATTTTGGGACAGGGTACCAAGCATTAATTGCAAACATGAAATACTGCAGCAATTGTAGGTATAGGACAACCTGACACAATTGTAGAATATTCAATGATATGGAAATTCATGTCAACCTAATTCTTACCTTCAGGCTGTGAATAAAAGCAGAAAGGACTCCACGAAAGTCAAACTGCCCTTCAGTAGGACCTGTACAAACACAAACAGTAAACATGAAAAGCACAAAATGAACTACATAATGCTTAGTAGCAGAAATGAAATGCCTGTTATCAAACAAAACGAAATGAGATGCTAACCATCTTGTTCATATTTGATATGATAAACTACAATATTGTAGAAAATATTTGTAGTTTTGAATAAGGGTAGCAAGCATTAATTGCCAACATCGTAAGATATTCAATGATATGGAAAATCAGTTACTGTTAATTCAAACAAATATTAGCCTGTGATTTAAGTCCTTACCTTCAGGCTGTGAATGAAAGCAGAAAGACCCCAGAAAGTCCAACCACTCTTTAGTAGGACCTGCACAATAAAAAGCACAAAATGAACATCCTAACAGAAATTAAATGCCTGTTATCAGCCAAAACGAGCTAAGCTAGCCATCCTGTTCATATTTGATATGATGCTATTAAACTGTAGAAAATATATGTAGTTTGGATTACAGTACCAAGCATTACTTGCAAACTTGATGCATGACAAACTGCAGCACTCGTAGGACAAACTGATACAATTGTAGGATATTCAATGATATGGAAGAGCAAATATTAACTCAATTAAATATTGCCTTACCTTCACACTGTGAATGAAAACGTAAAAGTCCCAGTGAAAGTCTTAACGCTGCCACCCTTGGCCTGCACAAACAGTACATTAAAAGCACAAAATGAACAACTTATAATGCTAGGTAGCAGAGATGAAATGCCTGCTATCATTACCAGCCAAAACGAAATGAGATGCTAGCCATCTTGTACATCTTTGATAATTTCTCAGATTGCTTTGCTCATTTAGCCTACTAAACTCGATTTTATGATGTTTGATAAGCTTCTTGTTACTTAACTGCTTTCATTTCATTTTGGCACGAATCATGGCTTCACTTTGGTATAAAAGCATGACATTTGGCACAGATACTCTCCAAGGGTCACTTTTTGGAAAAAAAGCAAAAATTCAATATGGCGGCCATTTTTTCAAGATGGCCGCCACTGCTACTAAATGGTTAGTGTAGAAACCATCTACTTTGGTATAAAACTATGAAATTTGCCTGACATACTGTCTGAGGGCCACTGTTTAGGAAAAAGGCCCTGGCCGCCCAAAAATGCAATATGGCGGACATTTTTCAAGATGGCTGCCATTCTTACTTATGGTTGGAATAAAAACCATTTGCTTTGGTATAAGAACATGAAATTTGGCTGAAATGCTGTCTGAGGGCCACAGTTTTGGAAAAAGGCCCTGGCCACGCAAAAATTCAATATGGCAGGCATTTTTCAAGATGGCCACCATTGCTACTAAATGGTTAGTGTAAAAGTTGTTTACTTTGGTATAAAAGCATGAAATTTGGCAGAAATACTGTCTGAGGGCCACTGTTTAGGACAAAGGCCCTGGGCACCCCAAAATTCAATATGGCGGACATTTTTCAAGATGGCTGCCATTGCTACTAAATGGTTGGAATAAAAACCATATACTTTGGTATAAGAACATGAAATTTGGCTGAAATACTGTCTGAGGGCCACTGTTTTGGAAAATGGCCCTGGCCACACAAAAATTTAATATGGCAGCCATTTTTCAAGATGGCCACCATTGCTAATGCCACTTTTAAAGTTGGTACAGTACATACTGTATACAATAAATCATGGTCCAGAATCACATATTCTCTATTCACATTTGCAACTGCAAAGTTCTGTGCATCTGAAACCCAATTTAAAACATGTGCATCTCTCCTGGCATTCTGTTTTGCAGCCACACTTGGCTAGCTGTTCACAACTTTGTACAATTGGTGCATTTACAGTCCAGAAGACCTGTCTTGTTCACCAAGCTTTTTCCATCCCCAGTCAGCAGGACTCTCTGCTTCTGGCTGACACATGGTTGTATACACCATTTCCAGTATACATTGGTATGCCTTTGTTTTCCACCAGGCTTCTTTTTCTGGTTTCGGCAATGTTGCATGAGCATGGTATGAGTATCTCATATGACCGGGTGCTAGAGATATTAGCTCAACTTGGAGATGCCACAGTACACACAAGTATGTTGAGGAGGGTGAGGTCTGTTCACCAGTGCTACGGAAAGGGTTGTTCACCACTGCTGTCATTGACAACATTGACAACAACCCTTCTCCAACAACTGCTATAACATCATTCCATGGCACCTGTGTGTCTGTGTTTCAGCATCCGACAAAAGAAAACAATGGTTAAGAGCGTTGGCAGCTTAGGTTCGGGCCAGAAAAAGTAAAGTCTGTGACAGAACTTCCACCAAATCCTGTCACCACTGTCTTCAGGCCACAGCTTGCCCTTGAGTATGAGTGGCTTGAGAAAGTAAGAGTTGTGGAAGACATACTGTACTGTAGGTGATGCAGTGAACCTTACATGGTCAGCCCACCATGCCTCATCAAAGAGGAGCCCAGAATTTAATATAAGCATCACATTGCTCTTGCCCCTATTCAGAGACCAAGCCCACTCTGTTGCAAGCGTCAAGCATGTGATGGAGAAAGTGCAAGATATAGTGGCATATCTTAGCCCAGGTCAAGTACCCATCATCACAGCCGACCAGCCAATATATGCACTTGCATATGCAGTGGCCTTAATGAGGCATGGTGGGCTGATCATGTAAGGTTCACTGCATCACCTATTTCTTCCACAACTCACAGGCTTTACTTTTTCTGCCTCAAACCTAAGCTGCCAACGCTTCTCACCATTGTTTTCTTTTGTTGGATGCTGAAACACAGACACACAGGTGCCATGGAATGATGTTGTAGCAGTTGGTGCAGAAGGGTTGTGAAGGGTGAATAGGCCTTTCTGTATCACTGTTGGACAGACCACACCCTCCTCAACAGACTTGTGTACTGTGGTATCTCCAAGTTGAGCCAAAATCTCTAGCACCCGGTCATATGAGATACTCATACACGTTCATGCAACATTTTCACCAGGCTTCTCTTTGTGGTTTTGGCAAACACAGACATACCAATGTACTGTATACTAGAAATGGAGTATATGGGGTCAAGCAACTAAGTGTCAGCCAGAAGCAGAGAGTCCTGCCAGAGAGTGGCCATCTTGAAAAATGGCCGCCATATTGAATGTTTGCGTGGCCAGGGCCTTTTTCCAAAACAGTGGCCCTCAGACAGTATTTCAGCCAAATTTCATGTTCGTATACCAAAGTAAATGTTTTTTATTCCAACCACTTAGTAGCAATGGCAGCCATCTTGAAAAATATCCGCCATATTGAATTTTTGGGTGGCCAGGGCCTTTCTCCTAAACAGTGGCCCTCAGACAGTATTTCTGCCAAATTTCATGCTTTTATACCAAAGTAAACGACTTTTACACTAACCATTTAGTAGCAATGGTGGCCATCTTGAAAAATGGCCGCCATATTGAATGTTTGCGTGGCCAGGGCCTTTTTCCAAAACAGTGGCCCTCAGACAGCATTTCAGCCAAATTTCATGTTTTTATACCAAAGTAAATGGTTTTTATTCCAACCATAAGTAAGAATGGCAGCCATCTTGAAAAATGTCCGCCATATTGAATTTTTGGGTGGCCTGGGCCTTTTTCCTAAACAGTGGCCCTCAGACAGTATGTCAGACAAATTTCATAGTTTTATACCAGAGTAAATGGTTTCTACACTAACCATTTAGTAGCAGTGGTGGCCATCTTGAAAAATGGCCGCCATATTGAATTTTTGCGTGGCCAGCGCTTTTTTTTCCAAATAGTGACCCTTGGAGAGTATCTGTGCCAAATTTCATGCTTTTATACCAAAGTGAACGATTAAGTCACTAATCTGCTCTACTATGTGAAATATAAACATGTATGAACTAAAAAAAATAGCACAGAATTAACGTCAGAAAACTAGCGTCCTAGCTGTTAGCACAACTTTTCTGACAGAAAACTAGCATAGCATTGTCATTATCGTCCGTAGCTGATGTTATAACTTATGTTCTCGTCGTCATTCAGATTAGAAAACATCCCTCAGTGTTCTATATAGGCTGAAATAAGATACTAACCTTAATTTCACTTGAAAATTGTTTCCATTTCCATACGACATTGGAGACTGTCATGTAGGGGAGGCAGAGTAGTCCTGTGTGGAGGCCCGTCAACTGTTGATTTCTTCGGGTAGGAGAGAATTCCGTCTCGCATTGATATGGCTGGAGCATGGCTAGCTAGCGTGCTAACACTAGCTACTCGGCTGCGGCTTGTAAAATAACTCTCAGATTACAAAAGCAGAGTTTTTAAACTCTGTGATGTCTAGCTCGTTGTAATTTTATATTCTAGGGGATGAAAGACTAAAAACTCTTTATATCTCATTCAAACGTCAAACACTTCGCCTAACGATTCCATCCGCCATCTTTTTCAAAATTTCACAAGTTGAAATTGGGGCGGGGCTTCTGGAACCAACCCAGTTATGAAAATAGGCCCATTTCACAAATGCGTTCTATTTGGTCTCACTGGGTAAAGGGGCTTCCGGCTGAAAATTCTACAGCAATAAGCACAATGGCGCTCTATGGCTCTGGTGCTGTCAAAAAGAGCCCCAAAGTTTGTGTGGTCTACGGTAGGCTACCTTAATGCATACATTCAAAGTAAAACCAAAGCAACCATATCAACATTTACTTGCCAACTAACGATATGGAATACAGTAGTGGATAAAGGCGAACACACAGAATGTGACGTTAAAATGCAAGGGGACAACTATCTGTAGCCGGCGGTTCGGCTGATTATGAAGGGAGGAGAGTAGCTACGGCTTAATAACGGAGTTTTTACATGGATACTAACATCGTTTCACCATCAGCCACTGTGTCTAACATTGCATCAAGTAAGTAAGTAGGCTAAGTTAATTTATTTAACATTATGAAACATCAACGAAGCCAGCAAGACTAAAGAAAATTAACGTTAGCAATGACAACGTGTTTAACAGACCAAAGTGCAAGAGTTTAAAAAAGAAGAAATACTTTAAGATATCTGGAGCATTTGTAACTAGACTAACGTTAGCCATGAAGTTGTGGTTAAGATAGAGGGAGTACACAAGCTAAATTTAGTAAATGAAGGTTGCATCAAGAAGACCTTTAGGCAAGTTTATCCGTTTTAGCCCAAGGAAATAACAGGCTAGCCTAGTTTATAACTAGGATAACGTTATAAGGTTACTGGGCAGCTGAGACAGGAAAACTGAAACAGGCTTATGTTTTACAGTAGCCTACATTGGATGCTTATTGTTGTTTTAACGTTAAATGCCTGTCCTGTTTGCCAAAAGTACAAAATCCCAACAAGTGTTGATGACCGATTACAGTAAGGCTCATAGCCCCCACGGCTACTACTACCGGCGGCAGAGGGGCGGGTCGCGTAATCATGTTCTCTACCTCGCTGGTCGGTGTTTTGTCCAATTCCTTCTCTTCGCTTTTCGAGCTGACACCTATTTGTAATCATATGATTTCTTCAAGACAGTGGTGTATTTTTTTCCAGTAAAAATGACTTGGAAACAATAGAAATGAAATGAGCACTGTACTCGCGTTAATCATCAGCTGTTCTGGTTAGAGACCAATGTTGTTAGCGTTGGTCCCCTTATGACTGACAAGTTTAACGTCTTGTTATCCTCTCTGATCACCCTTATTCACTTTCTTTGGTAATGTTAATTGGGAAGTTATGGAAACATATGTTTATTGTTGCTTTGAATGTGTGAATAGAGATAGAAATCAGGCTCTTGGTGTTTGACCACGGTTTTGACAGCGCTATTTATTGCTTTAGAACGTTCAAGCGGAAGACGCTTTACCCAGTGGGGGCCAAATCGAACGCCGAACCCGGAACTTGTGAAATAGGCCTATTGGGTAATATTTTTCAGGCAGTCAACCCAACGGTGGGTGTGTGTTTGTTTGTGTGTGTGTGTTCTGTGTTCAGCTGAAGGTGAGACAGAGATCTCAAAGCTTCTTCTTACAGGAGGTTGTGTTTTTTACAGTGTGTGTGTGTGTGTGTGTGTGTGTGTGTGTGTTGTTTTTAGCTGAAGGAGAGACAGAGATCTCCAAGCATCTTCTTGCAGGAGTGTGTGTGTTTTTTTACAGTGTGTGTGTGTGTGTGTGTGTGTGTGTGTGTTGATAGAGCTGAGAACTGACTAAACCTTCTTCTTCCCTCATATTTAGTGGCTTTAAATTCAGAATGAATTCCCACTACTTTAGTTCAGTTTCTACTTTAGTTCAGTCTCCTACTATCTAACATGAAGTCCTCTGGCTATTATCAGGCGATGAGTCAATAAAACTGTTTACCCAGCACACTTAAACACAGGCAGAGAGAGACAACCGACCAAGACAACATGAAAGTAGTCAAGGAAAATCTGGTTACGCTTTATTTGAAGGTGCCGTCAGAAGACTTGACATGACATTAACTATGACATGACATTGTCATGAATCTGTCATAAACTTTATACACCTGTCATGACTTCTGTCATTAAGTGTCACCCTGTATTTGTCATGGTTAGGGTTAGGGTTAAGGTATGTCAAAAGTCATGACAGGTTTATAAAATTTATGACAGATTCTTGACAACGTCATGTTATAGTTAATGACTAGCCTGACACGCCAGACTATATCATAAGAAGATAGACTGTACCTCAATGGAGGGGCGGGTGATTGCGTTGTCTTTCAAACTGCCTCTCCACGTAATAGGCTAGCGTTCCGGCCAGTGGTACCAGCTGGTATATCAAACTTTTCCCGTAGCCCGTCGGTAACACGGCAAAGACATCTTTTTCAGAACGAAAAACTTCAATACACTTTCTTGTTTCACTTTCAAAGAAAATGACAAGTGAAATTCGTCCAAAACTAAAGCCAAAGACAATTCTGCTCTGGTTTGAGCAGGGCTGTCGTCATCGTACAAAGCCCGCCTTACGATTTCCTGTACACATACCGCGCTGTGATTGGTTATCCGCCGCCAGAGGAAGGATACAACGGGTTTCTATCAGTGGCCTCTAGACGTATCTGCTGTGCAAATTCAAATTTGCTACCGCTAGGGGTACGTCTAGAGTTCTAGGCTAGTTAATGACAACGTCATGTCAGTCTTATGACGGTACCTTCAAATATAGTGTTACGGAAAATCATTGTTTTAAAAGATGAATGAAAAGAGTAATAGGCTATATTTTCACAGACCACTAACAACAATCTCTTAGAACTACATCTCCACATCTTCTAGCCTACTCCATTGTAGCTGGATCAAAGACAATGTTACAGTTTCCATTTCCGATGTCAATTTACTTTGATAAATTGTGCGTCAGAATGAATAGTATTTATTTAATACATTAGTTAAGCTTCCACATCTTCCTCTGTAGAACTCTAATGTGTCATGCTGCTACTACTACTAACGTTGTGTGTGTGTGTGTGTGTGTGTGTGTGTGTGTGTGTGTGTGTGTGTGTGTGTACTCTAATGTGTCACGCTACACTGGCGCGCCAACCTACCTGCCAATAGTGAGATGATCACCAGGACTCCAAACAGAGAACACATCATGGATCTGTGGCGTACACAAATGTGCTATCGTGAGAAAAGTGTGTGTGAGACAGAGAGAGAAAGTGAGAGAGAGAGAGAGAGAGAGAGAGAGAGAGAGAGAGAGGGTGTGTGTAAGCTGGAACTGTTGCAAGATGTTTTTTTTTTTTCAAAACTTCCTGATTCTGTCTTGCAATTTGCTCAATGAAATGATGCCATGAAACAAAACTGACACATACTGTAGGCCTGTATCAGTGAAGATAGAAGATAGATAGAGAGATAGGATATAAATACTCGTATGTCTAGATAGATGGACAGATTCTCTTTCTCTTCAAATGTGCTTTATTGCTATTACAGTTAGCCTAAATATACAGTAGGCTACAACATCGTCTTTGGCATAAAAATAAAGACACAAAATTAATAATTAAATTATCGTATGAAAAAGAATAAAGAAACATGAAGTGAAGAGAATGAATAAAAAAGAACTGCTATTAAAAATAATAATAAAAAAACAATATGAAAGCAAAACTTAGTTATGGGAAGTCAGGGTTTACTGGGTAGCCCACATTGACAGTAAAAAATAGCCCATCAGTGTGTCGCAAACCTGGAATTACCAGAGAGACGTTTCCATAGCAACTCAAATAGTTTTATTTTTGACCTTGTTTTAAGGAAGTCTGATTTCAATACAAAGCTTAAGAGTTTAATCCATTTAAACTGAAGTAGGTCACTAATTGAAAACATCAGTATCACAGTAAACAGTAAATCAGTAAACAGTAGCCTAAACAATTTGTCGATACACAGAGATACACACTGTGAGTAAGAATCCATGTAAGTGTGTGTGTGTGTGTGTGTGACTGTGTGTGTGTGTGTGTTTGTATGTTGTACAAGAGATAGGGCTAGGTAACACATTACTTTAGCCAGGTGAAATGCTTGTGACCATTTCATCACACAAAGAGAGAAAGACATATGTCATGTAACTTTTGTGTACTAAACAAACAAACTACCAGCTGACCAAGTTAAAGATGCAACCTGTTTATGGACGATTCCGCCCCCTACAGTTTGCAGATGGATATGAAATTATGTTAGCAAAGATGCTAACAAACATACAGACAGACAAACGGAGTGAAAATCCACCTGAGGTGACTAGTTTGGGCATGGGCCTCACATACACACACATTAGGCTGGCTAGTCCATAAATTACCAAATTATTGAAACAGCAATGGGCTCCCCCCTTACAGGAAATATGCAAACTACTATTACTGTGTGTGTGTGTGTGTGTGTGTGTGTGTGTGTGTGTGTGTGTGTGCAGAGAAATTGTAATAAGGGGAGAATTTTCACTCTTGGAGCACTTCCGGTGTAGTATTGCACCTAGGGGTGCTCGCGGGTGAGTCCAAAATGCCTTGGGTTCAATGGAGCTGCACCACAAATTCCTACATTTCTTTTTATATAATTTTTTGTCTTAAAATTGCAATACTGTTTACGATGCAGGGGACAGAGATTGTATAAATAATCGTGGAACAAAATGTTAAGGTGCTTTTGTTCGCTGTAACAGGTGTATGGGTGTTAATTCACTTTTTATAGCTAATCTATGTCCAACTTGCAAAAAATAAAATAAAATTGGACAGTTCCTGACGTCTAATGGGTAGAAACAATACATTTAGCCCTGTAGCTCCATAGGGCCCCAGGTATTTTGGACTCACCCACTATCGCCCCTTAGGTGAACTGCAGCCAAAAACTGGTACAATGGGGGTGAATAGAGAGTGGTGGGGCTCTCCGTAAACGGGCTCTGGTGTGTGTGTGTGTGTGTGTGTGTTAGTCTGTCTCTGCTGTGTTAAGTGACTGCAGTCCTATAGTAATGAGAGCTGCAGACAGCAGTGTGTGTGTGTGTGTTTGCATGTGTGTGTGTGTTTGCATGTGTGTGTGTGTGTGTGTGTGTGTGTGTCTGTCTGTCTCTGCTGTGTTAAGTGACTGCAGTCCTATAGTGATGAGAGCTGCAGACAGCAGTGTGTGTGTGTGTGTGTGTGTGTGTGTTAGTCTGTCTCTGCTGTGTTAAGTGACTGCAGTCCTATAGTAATGAGAGCTGCAGACAGCAGTGTGTGTGTGTGTGTGTGTGTGTGTGTGTGTGTGTGTGTGTGTGTTAGTCTGTCTCTGCTGTGTTAAGTGACTGCAGTCCTATAGTAATGAGAGCTGCAGTCAGCAGTGTGTGTGTGTGTGTGTGTGTGTGTGTGTGTGTGTGTGTGTTAGTCTGTCTCCGCTGTGTTAAGTGACTGCAGTCCTATAGTAATGAGAGCTGCAGTCAGCAGTGTGTGTGTGTGTGTGTGTGTGTTAGTCTGTCTGCTTTGTTAAGTGACTGCAGTCCTATAGTAATGAGAGCTGCAGACAGCAGTGTGTATGTGTGTGTGTGTGTGTGTGTGTTAGTCTGTCTCCACTGTGTTAAGTGACTGCAGTCCTATAGTGATGAGAGCTGCAGACAGCAGTGTGTGTGTGTGTGTGTGTGTGTGTGTGTGTGTGTGTGTTAGTCTGTCTCCGCTGTGTTAAGTGACTGCAGTCCTATAGTAATGAGAGCTGCAGACAGCAGTGTGTGTGTGTGTGTGTGTGTGTGTGTGTGTGTGTTAGTCTGTCTCCACTGTGTTAAGTGACTGCAGTCCTATAGTGATGAGAGCTGCAGTCAGCAGTGTGTGTGTGTGTGTGTGTGTGTGTGTGTGTGTAGTCTGTCTCCACTGTGTTAAGTGACTGCAGTCCTATAGTGATGAGAGCTGCAGTCAGCAGTGTGTGTGTGTGTGTGTGTGTGTGTGTGTTTGTCTGTCTTTGCTGTGTTAAGTGACTGCAGTCCTATAGTGATGAGAGCTGCAGACAGCAGTGTGTGTGTGTGTGTGTGTGTTAGTCTGTCTCCACTGTGTTAAGTGACTGCAGTCCTATAGTAATGAGAGCTGCAGACAGCAGAAGGGCCTTCAGACTCACAGGGATCAGCAGGAACAGAGAAACTTCAGGACCTGAAACACACACACACACACACACACAGTACGTAGCATGAAACACACATACAGTAATAGCATGAAACACACACACACACACACACACACACACACACACACACACACACAGTACGTAGCATGTAACAAACACACTGTACCTAACATGAAACACACACACACAGTACGTAAAATGAAACACACACACAGTACGTAGCATGAAACACACACACAGTATTTAGCATGAAACACACACACACACAGTACGTAGCATGAAACACACATACAGTAATAGCATGAAACACACACACACACACACACACACACACACACACAGTACGTAGCATGAAACACACACACAGTACGTAGCATGAAACACACAGTACGTAGCATGTAACAAACACACTGTACCTAACATGAAACACACACACACACACACACACAATACGTAGCATGAAACACACACACAGTATGCAACATGAAACACACACACAGTATGTAGCATGAAACACACACAGTACGTAGCATGAAACACACACACACACACATACACAGTGCGTAACATAAAAACACACACACAGTACGTAGCATGAAACACACACAGTACGTAACATGAAACACACACACATGACGTAGCATGCAACACACACACACACACAGTACCTAGCATGAAACACACACACAGTACTTAGCATGAAACACACACACACACACACACAGTACTTAGCATGAAACACACACACACACACACACACACAGTACTTAGCATGAAACACACACACACAGTACGTAGAATGAAACACATACACAATACGTAGCATGAAACACACACAGTGCAAAACACATACAATATAATTATAAAACAAACAAATCACCATTTATTTAAAAAACAATGATTTAAAAATACACACATTACAAAACACATACACTGTTATTATAATATGCACATGTAATAAGGTTTATTATTTTTTTTTAAAAAACCCACTGATTTAGAAACTCGCACTGATTATGAAACATGCACATTACACACACATCACAACATTACAATAATGACAAGACGTAATAGCCAACATGCAGCATGACAAAACACATGCATAGTCACTCACACACACACACACACACACACACAAACACAAACACACAACAATGACACACAAAATAATACAGGAAACAATCACATACAATAAAAGACACATTGCAATCACACCATGTAACAGAGGTAACAATCGCACACAATATAACATGTAATAGACACCATGACAAAAGGCACACAAGACACAACGTAAAACTAAGCACACACAAACACATGACAAAACACAGAATAGAACACACAATGTGCTACAAAACATCAAAATATGTTGTATTTAATTGCCTGAAACAAATCTAAATCAGACAGTTGACAACCCAGCCAAGAAAAGGCAGTGGCAGTTTAAAGACGGAGATTAAAATAATAAAAAATAAACAAAATGAGCGGAATCATGGAATCATGGAAAGAAGAGCAAACCAAACCCCTATTCATTCTCAGTTATCGGTTATTGGTGTAGGCACTTTAGGTTTAGCATTAGCATTAGCCATAAAGCATGTTAGCACCTCCCCCAATAAATGAAAATAAATCAGTGATGGTTGGGTTAGCATTAGCCACAAAGCATTTTAGCACCTCTGTCAATAAATTAAAATAAATGATTGCTGGTTAGCCGCCAAGCATAGCACCTCCACCAACGAATGAAAATAAATCAGTGGTGGTTGGGTTAGCCGCCAAACATGTTAGCACCTCCACCGATAAATGAAAGTGAATCAATGGTGATTGCTGATTATGATTTTTTATTGTCGGTTAAATCAGTATCTCACCTGTCTCACACAGGAGCTTGATATCTACAGTGGAAGTGTTCCAGCTGACTTGGTTGCTATAGTTGCAGTGGATGATGTCATCTTTGACAGAGAGTGAGAGGGTGAGGTCTGCATAGGCCCCTCCCTCAGGAACACAGCTGATGGAACTGCAGACAGAGGTCACAGAGAGGTCGTGACCTTGACAGGTCAGTGTGACGTTACAGGTATCACTGATGGTCTGGTTAGGCACCACAGTAAGGTTAGGGGCCACAACAGGCTCTGGAAAACACACACACACACACACACACACACACGCACACACACACACAAGGACCATAGACAATTACACACATAAAGAGATACACATTCACTCACACACATGCAATTGTACAGAACAATTAAATGACTATACATACAGATATACAGCCAGACACACAGTGGGACGAGAGAGGAGAAAGGTCCGGAAGTGTGTCGGTGGGAACGTGCCGTCATTGGTTTTATTAAAAAAAGTTTAAAAATGCCCGCTGATTCTGTGACTTCAACATCCAATTTAAAAAACGAGTTCGCGATTTGCAAGAAGAAAGTCCAAATGACTTTTTCGAGCAAGAAAAAATCATATCCCAGCCTCCCAAACTACAGGCTACGGAGAGCGCTGGATAACAGGGTTTAGATGGAGTTAGGGAATTCAGGTTTTTCTTAAATAGCCTTCTTCATGTACTACTTCCAGAATAACGTGACAATTCTACGAAATTTGACTTGGTGACGTCTCATTCTAGTCATGCATTAATGAGAAGGACATCTCATTTCTTATATCTGTCCTCGATTTCTCCATCTAATCCTCCCATCGTTCCTTCCTTGTTTCCTTCATGAGAGGAGGGTCTAGGACGGAGGAAAGGATGGAAGTAAGGAAAGGAGGACGGAGGAATTTAGTATTGAGATGGATTCAAAGACACACACAAACAGAAGATGAATTACTTCTAAAAGCAGTTAGAAGAAGCGTGTGCTGGCCCTCACACACACACACACACACACACACACCTTGAGACACTCACCCAGTACAATGAGCCTGTATCGGGCCAATGGCTTTTGATCTCTGAATGTCCCTGCAGTGTAGAATCCAGTGTCGTTTCTCTGCACAGACCTCAGATGCAGGCTGAACGTTTGGTTGTTGAAGTCCACTCTGCCTTTGTACGGCCCACTGACATCCACATACTGAAATATGGGGTGATAGGTCACTATCCTCTTGGTTGTGTTTAAGTACCATGTGAGGGCGTTTGAGTCGTTTTTATTCAGAGCCGGTATCTTTAGGTCCACTGAGCTCCCCTCCAGTTTATGAAGTGTCAACTCAGCAACAGACACTGCAGAGACAGGATATGACATCATGTCAAAGCGGTAGAGGATATGACATCATCATTCAGAGCCATCAGGCAAGTAAGGGTCCAAACAGTGAGGCCTTTTTCAAAACCTTAAAGTCACGATTTTTGTCTTCGACTCCACCTCTGTCTCCATCTCTCTTCCCCTCCCGCTCATTCTAGCCTCGCGTCATGTACAAGGGCTGTCACCAATTAAGATATTTTGGGCTACGTTTGCATTACCTCACTCACGTCAGATGCAGCGCTAAGGCGCGAGCATCTGATGTTGAACCATAGCAGAGTTATTTCAGGAGCCAGAAATCCTTGAATCTAACTGGACAAACGGCTTGTCCATCAATTTAATTGACGTGCCACTTCAGCCAATCACATTGAAACCAACCGATGACGCTGGTTATGTTTGTTGGATTCAAAACAGTCTCTTCTCCGCTACATAACATCCTCTCAACAGCCACTACACAGCCAGCGGTCCTGATTGGTTCAGTTATAGAATCTCGGGCTTGAAATCCCTCCCAATGGCTTCAACATCAGATCGTTGCGCGAGAGTGGCTTAAAGCTACGTAGCGCATCATCTGACATGAGTGAGGTAAACGTTTGCAAGGGTTTAGGAGTGAAATTAGCTGTGAACTAATTACATTTTTCTATGAACTATATGAACAGAATAATTTGATCTTCTGTATTGTGTACAAAAACTTATTTTCTTGACATTTCCATGGTGCTTTAGTATTTCACACTACAACACTACAAACTGTGAAATGTCTCTTTCCACACGGCCGATAATAAGCTCACGTTCAGACTTCTGTCACAGAGCAAATCTGTGCTGCACCACTCGCAAACATGTAACCTGTGATGTCACATTTCTGTATGAAATGCAATCGCATAGAAATAGTCATGTATATACTGTGGTTATTGTTTGTACAGTAGCGTTACTAGTCTATTATTCTGTTTAAATGACTTAAAACTTTAATACATGCTCAGCTAGGCCGGTATCGGTATCGGAAGTACAAATAAATATCGGTATCGGATCGGAAGTGCAAAATCCTGGATCGGGACATCTCTAGTACCTATGTCTCTGCCATGCTGGTGGTTATGGAAAAGTTGTGGTTTCAGAGCATGTGGCTATGAAAGCAAGAA
Organism: Sardinella longiceps; assembly: GCA_027497455.2. Lineage (NCBI taxonomy): Eukaryota > Metazoa > Chordata > Actinopteri > Clupeiformes > Clupeidae > Sardinella > Sardinella longiceps. Next base: position 4,380,621 of record JAODXP020000006.1, on the reverse strand, counting down.
TGATGATGCTCTCATCTAATATCAGCTAATATTGTCCTGTCTACCAATGTGAAACTGAGGTGTAATAGTGTCAGTCCAGACAAAATGGTCAAAAGACACATAGTCCATATAGTTGTACATGTAGTAGACTGTGAATTAACCTGGGGGAACTAGGCGGCTGTGCATAGGTTGTATTCTGGCAGTTCCGATGCCAGTTTGTGATATTCAAGTGATGATCTTCAGTAGAAGGCCATGTTTATATGATGTTTTCTAATCAATTTATATGTGTTTGAGATGTTATACTGTGAGACACATAAATCTCAATATGATTTGAAGACATTTTTATGTGAAAGTTTTGGCTTTTAGAGGAAATCTGTGAAATTTGTGAAAGTTTTGGCTTTTAGAGGAAATCTGTGGAATTTAGCCATACAAATCTTTAAAGGCCGTTTTCTCAAAATGAGTTTTTTCACACACTCAAAGCACGAAAACTCCACTTGTGTACCACCTACATAATCCAAACTTTCCAGTCTTATTCCCAACTATATTTTGAAGATTTTTACAGAAGGATTTGTTGATATATTTTTCTAAGCTTGAATTATATGACATTTTATGTCTAAAAATAGGGCGAAAATCCATTTTTAAGGCCTTCGGCAGTATTTTTTGATTTACTGGAAAACTAAGTGAGATATCCCTAATCCCCTCTGTAATTTTTTTCCAATTTAATATATTAACAAGATTAAAAAATAATTTTGAACCTGGCTTTTTCCAATTTTGAGTTTTCGTGCGTTGAAAAATATGCAAATTAGTGCATATTTAATGAGTGTTAGCCTCATTAGCATATTTAAACATTAATTTTCAAAAAACTTCCGATACATTTTTTTCTCCTATTTATGTGAGTAATCAACTGGTAAAGTTTCATGGTGATATCTATAAGTTAAAATTTTTACCCTATTCACCTGTAGTGTCTCGCCTTAATTGTTACCAATTATCAATAACTACACAGTAGTATCATATCATTGTTAAGTAGTTAATTTCACATCAAGCTATTAATTAGTGATAGTTTAATGCTTTTCTAAGCAACTGTTAAAAACCTTAATGCTAATCATAAACAGGTTTTACAAAATTTCCACTATTAATATGCAAGATCAATTAATTTTGATGTGTTTTTTTTAATGTAACGCTTCAATGTTTAGCCTACAATTTGTGAAAATAATAAGATAGGGGAAAAATAGTTTAGCTAGTTTCTTTTAAACTGCAGGCTTAGTACAGTAGGCTACAAGTAGTCCAAGTATACAGTGTGCGTGACATTGGTCAGAGCAGCATGCTTACTGGAACATTCTCAAACGGTCACGTTCTACAACACTACAAACTATTTTTTTCCATGTATGAACATGTATTTTTTTCCATGTATGAACATGAAAAAAATGCTTTGCAGCAAAATGCAAATAACCAGGGTATGAAATGAAACATAAAACAGAGACTGTAATTAAATGTATTTTTAAAAATGTTACTGTTAGTTGTCAGTAGTTTTCTGAACAGTTTGTAACACCTCACTAAAGTGTTGATTTCACTCATCTAACTGACAAAGGGTGAAAATGTCTTTTCAAATAATTCTCAAAGTCACACTGCATATTGCTTGAAAAGAAATTCTTTTAAAAAAACTATTTTTTTTTCCTCCATGAAAGTATAGTTCTCATGATAAAAAAATCCTTACTTATTTCTGGAGTATTACATATAAATAAATATAAAATGCAGACACCATATTGAGGTAAATATTTTTGATGTATTTTAAAAAATATATGTTATATATATAAATCAGTTGTGTTCTGTACACATTTTGATACTTTACTTTAAAGTCTCTCAATTCCTCACTTCAAACTGGTGGAAAATTCTTAATGTTTCCGTAGGCTATAATACATTTGTCAGAATCAAGACTACACAATTTGGGCTAAAAAAATATGACTAAGCTAATAAGCTAATAAATGTGTGTGTGTATGTGTGTGTGCGCGTGCGAGGCGTGTGTGTGTGTGTGTGTGTGTGTTATTTAATATGACGGAGCCTATTGTCTTATTACTGGTACTGGGTTGTATGTTTGAATTTCTTTAGTGTTGCCTTATGTAGCATTCTAATTCTAAACATTACACTAATTAATTAACAGTTACAAAAACAGTGTAATATTAATCTTCCATTCAATTCCTTCATTTTCATATGTTAGACATCTACTTGCGACTTTGGGCAGGTAGAGAAGCAGCCTTATGCTGAAGGCTTGTCTGCAAAACAATTGA
>JAODXP020000006.1:4360857-4373357 GCA_027497455.2 Sardinella longiceps | reverse complement strand
TGGCCAGGGCGGTAGGACAAGGTGAAGTCAAATCTTGAGAAGAACAACGACCAGCGTGCCTGGCGGGGGTTGAGTTTCTTGGCAGTGCGGATGTACTCAAGGTTTTTATGGTCAGTCCAGACCAAGAAGGGCAGTGAAGCACCCTCCAGCCAGTGCCTCCACTCCTCCAACGCCATCTTCACTGCTAGCAGCTCCCTGTTCCCCACATCATAGTTTTGTTCGGCAGGAGTCAGGCGGTGGGAGAAGAAGGCGCATGGATGGATTCTGTTGTCCTTGGCAGAACGTTGGGAGAGCACAGGACCAACACCAACCTCAGAGGCATCAACCTCAACAATAAACTGACGGCTGGGGTCGGGATGGACCAAGATTGGAGCTGAGGTGAAACGTCGCTTCAGATCCTGAAAAGCCTTCTCTGCTGCTGAGGACCAGGTAAACTTCACTACTGGGGATGTCAGAGCGGTGAGAGGGGCGGCTAAGGTACTGTAATTTCGGATGAAACGTCTGTAGAAGTTTGCAAAGCCTAGGAAGCTTTGTAGTTCCCGTCGTGTAGAGGGAGCTGGCCACTCCAGGACTGCCTTCACTTTCTGTTGGTCCATTTGGATGACTCCAGGTGAGATGACGTAACCCAGGAAAGCGACTGTGTGTTGGTGGAATTCACATTTCTCCGCCTTCACGAAAAGCTGGTTTTCCAGTAGGCGCTGCAAGACTCTACGGACATGGATCACATGGTCAGTTAAGGACTTGGAAAAAATCAAAATATCATCCAAAAAGACAAAAACGAATTGATTAAGCATATCCCTAAGGACATCATTAACTAAGGCTTGAAACACTGCCGGGGCGTTAGTAAGTCCAAAAGGCATGACGAGGTACTCGTAATGGCCAGAGCTGGTGTTAAAGGCAGTCTTCCATTCGTCACCCTCACGGATCCGGACAAGGTGGTAGGCATTCCTGAGGTCAATCTTAGTGAACACAGTGGCCCCCTGAAGGAGTTCAAATGCTGAAGACATAAGAGGGAGAGGGTAACGGTTCTTCACTGTAACATCATTGAGACCCCTATAGTCGATACATGGCCGTAACGAACCATCCTTCTTTCCAACAAAGAAAAGCCTGCTCCTGCAGGGGATGACGATGGACGGATGATACCTGCAGCAAGAGACTCTTGGACATATTTATTCATAGACTCTGTCTCAGGTCGGGAGAGAGAGTACAGACGACCTCTAGGGGGAGAAGTGCCAGGCAAGAGATCAATCGCACAATCATAGGGACGATGAGGAGGTAAAGAGGAGGCTTTAGACTTACTGAAGACATGCTTGATGCCCATATACTCTGGAGGGACGCCTGATAAGTCTGGAAACTCCTCCGAAGGTCCTGGAGCTGAGGAAAGCAAAGACTGGGCATGGCGGAGACAGTTAGAGTGGCAGAATGGGCTCCATCCTAAAATACACCCTCCCGCCCAGTCAATATGGGGATTATGCTTAACCAGCCATGGATGGCCTAGAACCACAGGAGCTTGAGGAGAGTCAATAACATGAAAAATTAACTGTTCATGATGGTTCCCTGAGAGGGAGAGACTCACCGGTGCAGTGACTTGAGTGATGTCAGCCAACTTCAAACCAGTCAAGGCATTGGCCACCAGGGGGTTCTTGAGTCCCACAGTAGGAAGTTCCCACTGAGCCACAAAGCCAGCATCAATGAAACTTTCTTCAGCACCGGAGTCCACTAGCACTCTAACCTCCAGTTGACGATCTTTCCACTTCAAAGTAGCTGGGAGGAGAGCCGGCTGTGCAGAGGAGGGTAGTGTGGGCGTCAAGCTCACCAGTACCCCTCTTACTGGCGAGCGTTGGCTTTTGCCGGACAGGAAGCAACAAAGTGGCCCGACTGGCCACAGTAAAGGCAGGAACGGGAGTTAATCCTTCTCTGACGTTCAGCTTGGGTCAGACGGGTACGGTCTATTTGCATGGGCTCTGGCCCAGGTGCATCGATGGTGTTACAGGGAGCAGGAGGGACTGGGCTGAGAGAAGAAGTTGATGGGGAAGCTCCAACAGCTCTTGCTCTGCGGCGATCTTGTAGCCTTCGGTCAATACGGATAGCCAGGTTAACCAGCCCCTCACAGGTGTGAGGCAGCTCATGGGAGACCAGCTCGTCTTTCATGTCTTCGGATAGGCCGTTCAGGAAGGTGTCGAATTAAGCATCAGCATCCCAGTGAGTACAGGTAGCAAGAGTTTGAAAGTCGATAGCATAATCTGACACTGACCTGCGCCCTTGTCGCATATGGAGTAGTTCATCAAATGAACAGAAACTACGATCAGGTGACAAAATCAATCAGCATGGCAGGTGAGAATGAAGGCGGGGTCCAAATGGCAATACAAGGGCACATGTGACACACACAAAAGCACATGGTCTTCAAACAAAAAACACATGCAGTTCCACTACTGTTCAGTAGGGCAAACAGAGTCTATAGGCAGGAGGCCAGGACACTGACACACACACACACACACACACACACACACACTGTTACTCCTGGGGTGTCTGTGTAGCGTCTCATACATACACACACACACACACACACACACACACACACACACACACACACACACACACACACACTGTTACTCCTGGGGGCTCCTCGTACTGTCTGTAAATATACTGCATTTGGTGCTCTACAAATTAAATTGAATTGAAAACGTATATAGTACATATTATAGTAGAATACGTATATAATACATTGTGAGCGCCCGGCTACTTTGACACTGAACAGAGGGTATACCAACTGGAAATGAGCAGACAGAATCAAGGATTGCAGTGAAATTAACTTAGAATTTATTATTGAAATAAGTGGGGGAACGGGGAGCAGGGATAAATGCAACTTAAATCTTCATTCAATCTTCTGAGGGACTCCTGGCTTCGTCTGGCCTTTCCTGAGGCAGAGACAGGGAGAGAGAGAGAGAGGCAGGGCAAGCCAAAGGTTAGATGAGGTTTTTAAGATTCCCAACACTGACCTCGTATTTCAGCTGTGGCCCGTTCTTTGTGAGCACGTTTGCTCTGTTACAGCGATTCCTCCAAGAACGTTGGTGCACGAGACTGGCTGTAGCGTGGGTCTGATCCTTACTCCTCGGATTCCAAAACCAGTCTGACTTCAGCCAGTTGTAATGGCCTTAAAAAGGCTGCTAATTGCCAGCCTGACTCACTGCACCTGTGGAGAGAGAACGGGAGACACCTGGGGGCGGGGCTAGGGTCTTGCTGTCAGGTAGTATCGGCCATCTATTACCACGCCCTTAGTCTTTGTTTGCCTGAGCGAAGGCATGTGTGGCACTGCTTACAGGCTGGGCCCTCACATATCCCCCCCCTCAGCTCCGACGCACCGTGCGGAGCGGCAGACCACAAGCAGTCATCCCTCCTAGACATGGCATCAGCGTTCCCATGCAGCTTCCCCGCTCTGTGCTCCACTGTAAACTTGAAATCCTGGAGGTGCAGAAACCAACGGGTTATTCTGGCATTCCTGTCTCTATTGTTGGCCATCCACTTTAGCGGGGCATGGTCAGTGACTAATGTAAATTCTCGTCCCAACAAGTAGTATCGTAACTTCCCCATAGCCCATTTAACTGCTAAACATTCCTTTTCTATGGTTGCATAATTTTTCTCATGAGGAAGTAATTTGCGACTCACAAAGGTGATGGGATATTCTACATCATGATGAACTTGAGACAAGACTGCCCCAAGGCCTACCTCTGAAGCGTCCGTTTGGAGCACAAACCGCTTGCCGAAATCTGGGGTGTGTAGCACAGATTCACTGCAGATGGCCATCTTCAAGACATTGAAGGCTTTCTCCGCATGTTCCGTCCACTTCACTCGGTTAGGAGCATTTTTCCTTGTCAGCTCATGGAGGGGGGATGCTATAGAGGCAAAGTTAGGGATAAACTGTTGATAATAACCCACTAACCCTAGGAAGGTCCGTACCTGCCGTTTGGTCTGGGGCTGGGGCCAGGTTGTTATAGCATCCACCTTCTTCACCTGGGGCCTCACGTTTCCTCGTCCAACCGTATACCCAAGGTAGTTAGCTTCATCCAAGGCCAGAGAGCATTTCGCAGGATTAGCTGTTAGACCTGCATCCCGGAGTGCTTGGAGAACGGCTGTTAAGTGCTGGAGATGGGCTTCCCAGGAGGTACTATGGACCACAATATCATCCAGGTACGCTGCAGCATATTCCTGGTGTGTACGGAGCAGCTTGTCCATGAGCCTCTGGAACGTTGCCGGGGCTCCATGAAGCCCAAAGGGTAGGACCCGATACTGGAAGGCGCCGTCTGGTGTTGAGAAGGCCGTCTTCTCCTTTGCCTGTGGAGTGAGTGGTACCTGCCAATATCCTTTGGTCAGGTCCAGTGTGGAGATGAATCTAGCTGGTCCCAACCTCTCCACCAATTCATCTACACGGGGCATGGGATATGCGTCAAACTGGGAGATCTCGTTCAATTTTCTATAGTCATTACAGAACCTGATACTCCCATCAGGCTTCCCAACAAGGACTATAGGGCTGGACCAGGCACTGTGGGATTCTTCTATCACCCCAAGGTCTAGCATCTTCCTCACCTCTTGTCGAATGGCATCACGCCGGGCCTCTGGGATTCGGTATGGTCGGAGTCTTACTGTCTTACCAGGTTCTGTCTTAATGTCATGGGCAATCACCGTTGTCTGTCCTGGAGTCTCTGAGAACACATCCTTATTCCTATCGAGGAGTTCTTTGAGGTCCTGTGCCTGTTTGACAGACAGCTGGTCGCCCATCTTTACTGGAGGAAGAACATGTGAAGGCACATTAGTTATTAAGACATCAGAGGGGAAGGGGGCAGGCTCACGCCATGGCTTCAGCAAATTGACATGATAGATTTGCTGACCTTTCCGACGGCCCACCTGACGTATTTTGTAGTTGACTGCTCCCACCCGTTCCATTACTTCATAGGGTCCTTGCCACTTGGCCAAGAACTTACAGTCACTGGTGGGGATTAAGACCATGATTTTGTCACCTGGCTTAAATTGTCTTACCAGAGCCCCCGGTTGTAGGCCTGGGCTTGTTGTACCTGGGCCTGCCGCATGTGTTCCCGTACCAGGGGCCAGATTTGGGTCATCCGGTGGTGCATCTGCTCCACGTGTTCCACAACACTGCGATGAGTCGATGGTTGTTCCTCCCAGGCTTCCTTGGCTAAGTCCAACATCCCTCGTGGTTTCCGTCCATACAGGAGTTCAAATGGAGAGAAACCTGTGGAAGCCTGTGGAACCTCACGTATGGAGAACAGAACATAAGGCAGCAACTGATCCCAATTCTTTCCGTCTACGTCTATCACTTTGTGTAGCATGTGCTTTAGAGTTTTGTTGAACCTCTCGACAAGCCCATCCGTCTGAGGATGATAAATAGATGTCCTGATCTGCTTCACTTTCAAGCTCTGACAAATTCTTTTCATTACTCCTGACATAAAACAGGACCCTTGGTCTGTCAGGATTTCATGTGGCAAGCCCACTCTACTGAAGAGTAGGAACATCTCTCTGGCTACTGCTTTTGTGGTGGCTGAACGGAGGGGAACGGCCTCAGGATAGCGGGTGGCGTAGTCCAGTATAACCAGGATATAACGATGGCCCCTGCTAGATTTTGGGAGGGGCCCGACAATATCCATGCCGATCCTGCTAAAAGGAGTCTCAATAATGGGTAGGGGTATTAGAGGGTTCCGGTATTCTACCTTGGGAGAGTTGATCTGACACTCAGCGCAGTGTTGGCAATACTCCTCCACAGCCCGTTTCACCCCCGGCCAATAGAAGCGGCTAAGAATGCGTTCATACGTTTTCTCTCTGCCTAAATGCCCCCCTAGAATATGGGAGTGGGCTAGATACAGCACTTTGGAAATATAATCCTTAGGCACCAACAACTGTTCACAAAGCCCAGTGTTTGTTTTAGTTACACGGTACAACAGGTTATTTTTCACCATGAAATGAGGAAAAGACACTTGACTCACCCCCTGCTGTCTTTGGCCCTCGATCACCTGAACATCCCTCCAGGCTTGGGTCAGGTTGGGATCCCGCAGCTGTGCTGTGCCGAACCGCCCGGAGGTAGAATTTTCATCTACATCGACTTTTGGAAATTGGGAGAACACTTCATCCGATCCTATGTCTTCCAGAGGCTCTTCTTCAGCCACCCGCTCTGGGTCTGTAGCTGTGGTGGTGCGGTGGCTAGGCTTACCCACCTCAACATCACTAGCCTCAGCAGGACTGTCATCCGGGGAGACAGCAGCCCAAGCTGGCTGGGGAGCCTTAACTGGTTTCACAAGGCGTCTCTTCGGTGGCGGACGACGGTGTTGGTCCTTTGCTTTTGTGGGCCAATACTGGGAAAACAGTGGGCAGTCTCGACCTAGAAGCACTGGAACTGGTAGCGCCCGACGACCCCAACCCGTAAACTGAAGCGTCCTCGAGGAGTGATCATCTGGACCTCAGAGGTGGGGTATTTGCGGGTATCACCGTGAATGCAAGACACAGAGATGTCTTCTCCCTGGGTTTCGGTGGCAAATTCAGGACGGACAAGAGAGATCATGCTTCCGGAGTCCAAAAGGCCTCTGTGTCTTTTCCAGCAACCTTCACTGGAAACTTTGGGGCAGGTGCTCCTTCATGGGCCCAACACGTGGTCATGTGTTGGCAAAAGAGACTCTTACCCTCTGTCGATCCAGCTGTAGGCATCGGTTCATCTCGATCTGGGCACTCTCTAGCCATGTGTCCCTCTCTGCCACAGGAAAAACACCTTGGAAGTGGGGAGGGCACCTGTGTTCGTCGGGGCATTGGCATGGTCCATCCCGAAGAAGTGCGACCTGTTTGTTGATGAGCCACTTTACTCGATATCTCTCTCTCAACTTTAGCTTTAGAGACAGTTGGCCTGGGATTCTCAGTCTTCATTAGGTTACCCAACACCTTGTGATTCTCCAACAGAGCGATGAGATTTTCCAAAGTCGGGGCCCCCTGTTGTGCTACATACCTCTTGGCGTCGTTCGGTAGCCCACGGATGCATCGGTCAATCACCACTCGATCAACGATAGGAGGTCCACTTGCTTCTTCCAGCCAGCTCCTGGTAAAGCGGACTAGAGCCATAATCTGCCCCCGAGCAGGAAGAGCGGGATCGTAGGTCCAATCATGAACTCGCTGTGCACGGGCAGGAACGCTAAGTCCAAATTGAGCTAGAATGGCAGTCTTTACCTTATCATAATTCGCTGCATCGGTGAGTGATAGGTCTCGACAAGCTTTCTGGGCTTCTCCTGTCAGATAAGGCATCAGGTTGTTCGCCCACTCTGCTTTCGGCCATTTCTCTCTCTGGGCGGTCCTCTCAAACAGTACAATGTATGTCTCGATATCATCGTCTTTCGTTAGCTTCGTTAGCACATCCTTCGGCTGTTTTTCGTGTTTCCCTACTGACTTGCACAGTTCTGCTACTGCGATCTGCAGAGTAGCTTGCGTCGCCAAGATGGCTTTTAAAGCCTCGTCCATTTTGTCTTCAGTCTGACGTACTCAAATCCAGTTCGGTCTACCCCTTGAGAGCGAGGATTCAGGCTGCCCGCATTCTCCACCATATGTGAGCGCCCGGCTACTTTGACACTGAACAGAGGGTAGACCAACTGGAAATGAGCAGACAGAATCAAGGATTGCAGTGAAATTAACTTAGAATTTATTATTGAAATAAGTGGGGGAACGGGGAGCAGGGAGAAATGCAACTTAAATCTTCATTCAATCTTCTGAGGGACTCCTGGCTTCGTCTGGCCTTTCCTGAGGCAGAGACAGGGAGAGAGAGAGAGAGGCAGGGCAAGCCAAAGGTTAGATGAGGTTTTTAAGATTCCCAACACTGACCTCGTATTTCAGCTGTGGCCCGTTCTTTGTGAGCACGTTTGCTCTGTTACAGCGATTCCTCCAAGAACGTTGGTGCACGAGACTGGCTGTAGCGTGGGTCTGATCCTTACTCCTCGGATTCCAAAACCAGTCTGACTTCAGCCAGTTGTAATGGCCTTAAAAAGGCTGCTAATTGCCAGCCTGACTCACTGCACCTGTGGAGAGAGAACGGGAGACACCTGGGGGCGGGGCTAGGGTCTTGCTGTCAGGTAGTATCGGCCATCTATTACCACGCCCCTTAGTCTTTGTTTGCCTGAGCGAAGGCATGTGTGGCACTGCTTACAGGCTGGGCCCTCACAACATGTATAGTAGAATACGTATATGTGACTGCCCACCACGAAACCAGGCATAAGTAGCACTGGCACGATCAGAGCTACAGCCAAATTTAGACAAATAAGCAATTTTTTATGTGTTTTGACATCTTAGCAGAAAACAGTACCTTAACACTTATATTTTCAGTTTCTGTGGTCATTACATTCAAATTTGGTCAATAAAGGTGTTTATTCAGTTAAGTAATTAAGGGTAATCTTAAGTTCCGGGTTCACTGATCAAAGACATTTTCGATGATTTCTTGAAAAGGCATATTGCGAAATGTGTCCAAACTCAGAGAATAAATTTGCCATAACTCTGGTTCTGCTTGTGATAGAAACATAATTTTTTTCACCCTGATAAACCTCTATCAAGCTACATAGATAACTCATTTTTGATATCCGGAGACTTATGCCTGGTTTCGTGGTGGTGGGTCACATATAGTACATATAGAATAGAATAGAACAGAATAGAATACGTATATAGTACATGTATAGTAGAATACGTATATAGTACATGTATAGTAGAATACGTATATAGTACATATAGAATACGTATATAGTACATGTGTAGTAAAATATGTATATAGCACATGTATAGTAGAATACGTATATAGTACATGTATAGTAGAATACGTATATAGTACATATAGAATACGTATATAGTACATATAGAATACGTATATAGTACATATAGAATACGTATATAGTATATGTATAGTAGAATACGTATATAGTACATGTATAGTAGAATACGTATATAGTACATATAGAATAGAATACGTATATATAGTACATGTATAGTAGAATACGTATATAGTACATATAGAATAGAATACATATATAGTACATGTATAGTAGAACACGTATATAGTACATGTATAGTAGAATACGTATATAGTACATATAGAATACGTATATAGTACATATAGAATACGTATATAGTACATGTATAGTAGAATACGTATATAGTACATATAGAATACGTATATAGTACATATAGAATACGTATATAGTACATGTGTAGTAGAGTAGTATATAGTACATGTGTAGTAGAGTAGTATATAGTACATATAGAATACGTATATAGTACATATAGAATACGTATATAGTACATATATAGTAGAATACGTATATAGTACATATAGAATAGAATGCGTATATAGTACATATAGAATACGTATATAGTACATATAGAATACGTATATAGTACATATAGAATACGTATATAGTACATGTATAGTAGAATACGTATATACGTACATATAGAATACGTATATAGTACATATAGAATACGTATATAGTACATGTGTAGTAGAATACGTATATAGTACATATAGAATACGTATATAGTACATATAGAATATGTATATAGTACATGTGTAGTAGAATACGTATATAGTACATATAGAATACGTATATAGTACATATAGAATACGTATATAGTACATATAGAATACGTATATAGTACAATGTATAGTAGAATACGTATATAGTACATATAGAATATATATATAGTACATGTATAGTAGAATACGTATATAGTACATGTATAGTAGAATACGTATATAGTACATATAGAATACGTATATAGTACATATAGAATACGTATATAGTACATGTGTAGTAGAATACGTATATAGTACATGTATAGTAGAATACGTATATAGTACATGTATAGTAGAATACGTATATAGTACATATAGAATACGTATATAGTACATATAGAATACGTATATAGTACATATAGAATACGTATATAGTACATATAGTAGAATACGTATATAGTACATATAGAATACGTATATAGTACATGTGTAGTAGAGTAGTATATAGTACATATAAATACGTATATATTACATATAGAATATGTATATAATTACATGTGTAGTAGAATCACGTATATAGTACATATAGAATACGTATATAGTACATATAGAATACGTATATAGTACATATAGAATACGTATATAGTACATGTATAGTAGAATACGTATATAGTACATATAGAATATGTATATAGTACATATAGAATACGTATATAGTACATATAGAATACGTATATAGTACATGTATATTAGAATACGTTATATAGTACATGTATAGTAGAATACGTATATAGTACATGTATAGTAAAATACGTATATAGTACATGTATGAGTAGAATACGTATATAGTACATATAGAATAGAATACGTATATAGTACATGTATAGTAGAATACGTACATATACATATAGATAGAATACATATATAGTACATGTATATTAGAACACGTATATAGTACATGTATAAGTAGAATATATCGTATATAGTACATATAGAATACGTATATAGTACATATAGAATACGTATATAGTACATATAGAATACGTATATAGTACATATAGAATACGTATATAGTACATGTATAGTAGAATACGTATATAGTACATGTATAGTAGAATCATATATAATACATGTATAGTAAATACGTATATAGTACATGTATAGTAGAATACATATATATAGTACATGTATAGTAGAATACGTATATAGTACATATAGAATAGAATACGTATATAGTACATGTATAGTAGAATACGTATCATAGTACATATAGAATAGAATACATATATAGTACATGTATAGTAGAACACGTATATAGTACATGTATAGTAGAATACGTATATAGTACATATAAATATTATATAGTACATATAGAATACGTATATAGTACATATAGAGTACGTATATAGTACATGTATAGTAAATACATATATAGTATGATACATATAGTACATATAGAATACGTATATAGTACATGTGTAGTAGAATACGTATATAGTACATGTATAGTAGAATACGTATATAGTACATATAGAATACGTATATAGTACATATAGAATACGTATATAGTACATATAGAATACGTATATAGTACATATAGAATACGTATATAGTACATATATAGTAGAATACGTATATAGTACATATAGAATAGAATGCGTATATAGTACATATAGTAGAATACGTATATATAGTACATGTTAGTAGAATACGTATATAGTACATATGAAGAGCTCTTTTCCAAAACGCGATAAGCCATTTTAAAACGAGTTTGTCACGTCATTCTGTTATACTGAGCCTACACACTGCTCCATAAATGTTTCATGCCAAATCGCTATATTTCCCTGTTTAAACTGCACTGCAAGTTACTTTTTCTCCAAACCGCGATAGGCGCTACACTTGTTGTTTGGCAAAGTGCGATTATATCCTCCCGACCAATCAGAACTTGCGCTGCGTTCTACACTTTCCAACATGGCGGCGGCCTGAAGCGAAGTTTGCTTGCCTGTCAAGCGCAATGAGTTAACAAATGGTGGGTTTAAATACTTTTGATGGACCTGCAAAACCTGACCACCAGGTGGAAGACGACGTCGTTTTAACAAAGAGAACCATGAACGGGAGCAAACTAAGAGAATTCGCTACTCTGGTGGCGGATGGATTCCCGCAAGTAGCATGTACACATACCCGCAGCAAAGAAGTTTTTGCCATGCAGATAAATTGACACCCGATGACATAGTCACATGAATTTTCGAAGATTTCATGGCTCAGCCTGGTAAGGTTGAACAGGACCTGGCTCTGCTTCATCTTAACGACGGTAACAGAAGTAAAACGACAGCGTCAGAAGGTTGACGACAAAGACCGGCAAGAGACCAGGAACGTCTCCGTCAAATACAACCTCCTGTGTGACGGCCATCCGCATAAGGTGCCTGTGTGCAAGGCCACATTCTCTCAGTGTGGGTGAGTTCAGTTTTTCATTTTAGAATCGTTTAAACCTGGGTGGCGTTTCCCAAAGCAATCTACAATGCTCTTGGTGCTACGATGATCTTAAGGTATAACGTTAGCAAATCGCACACGTTACGACCATCATAGGACTCGCGATCATCGTAATTGTTTTGGGAGATGCAGCCACAATGGTGTTCTTATTACCTTGAATAGGAATGGATTGTGAAAAGGCTTACCATGCATCATTGTGGTGCCTTTGCATGCACAATGCCAATTGCATGAAGTATCTTGTTGTGGAAGTGGACAAAATTATGTTTACTCTACTGCCACAGGAAATGACTACTAAACCTAGGCTACTTTCTTTATTGCTTTTTGTACATTTTTGTTTAAAAAAAGATGTGTTAGTTCATTGTGTGTATTGTGCTATAGTATGTTTGTGTGTAATGGTGTGCATTTCTATTGGTCTCACATTAGGTTGCTAAATGACCTACAACCAAATAATTTATTTATTTGTATTTTT
>JAODXP020000006.1:4354802-4357302 GCA_027497455.2 Sardinella longiceps | reverse complement strand
TTTGATATCCCTATTCCGACATCCGACCATTCTGACATACCACCATTCCGACATACCTTCACCCCGTCATCCTTCCATTCCAACATTTTGAATATCAACATTCCAACACTTCTGATATGTCCATTCTGTCAGACAGGCCTGGACACGACAGCTACATACAATAGTCAAAATCTCAGCACAAATGAGTGGATGTATATTAACACAAAATGCAATCAGTTTATCCTGGATAGAGAACAACACTGTTTTTGACAGCAGACATGTGGACATTAATAGTTAAAATTGTATCCTTTAGTCAGATTTCGTAGCATTGTCACATTATTCTGGAAGTAGCTCATGAAAAAGGCGATATAGGAAAAAAACTTCTTTAGCTCCATCTAAACCATGTAGGCTAATTGTGCTTACAAATATCCAGCGCTCCCTGTAGCCTTCCACCAATCAGGTTCGGAGGAAGGCAAAGCTGCCTGTCAATCACAGCTGTGAACAAGTCGCTGACAACATGCTACAACGAGGGAGGGGTTTGAGAGGCTACTAAGGAGCGTAGTAGAGATGGGGGGGGGGGGCATCTATGCATTGAAAGGGGGCTTGAAGCAGCCTTCTTTTAATTTAACTTAATTTAATGCCACTCACATTGACGTTTGCATCAAGGTGTTTGCTACGTTGTTTAAACTGTTTTATGAAGTACTTTTCCTTTACTTCACAAAATACTGGCAGTGAATTAGTCTCCCAGACTGCTACAGGCACACAAACGGATTAATAAAAAAGCAATGGGTACGTGTGTGTTTACCTCCGCACATCATGAGTCAGATAGGGCAGACAGACAGACAGACAGACACATGGGGTGGTGGGCCTGATGTGGCAGACAGACAGACAGACAGACAGACAGACAGACAGACACAGGGGGCGGTGGGCCTGATGTGACAGACAGACAGACAGACAGACAGACAGACAGAATGACAGACAGACACATGGGGTGGTGGGCCTGATGTGGCAGACAGACAGACAGGCAGACAGACAATGTTACTATACGTACTAGGGATGGGTATTGATAAGATTTTATCAATAGCAATGCCATTATCAATTCTGCCTATCAATCCATACTCTTATTGATTCCCGAGTAGCCTAGTTCATGCCAAAAGAAGGCAGTCTTTATAGGCTTGAGAACAGCTACGTGTCTCTGTCTCCTCAATATGGTAGGTTATGTGAATCACTGCAGTTAATGTGATAGCTTATTATGAAAATTGCAGTTAGCATGTGGCGCTAATGCACCGCGATAATGCGGGCAGAGAAACTAAAGAATTGATAAGAGAATTGATAAGGTTTGGAGACGTACAATACCGATGGAATTGATCATTTTGAAGCGGTTCTGAATTGGAATTGGCTCTCGATACCCAACCCTAATACGTACACATAGGCACTATAAGAACAAGGATATCTGCTATGACACTCAACACCCAAACTGATATTATCATTTTTAATAGGCTCAACACCCAAACTTCTATTATCAAATGCCCTTCTTCTCTACACTCAACACTCCCACCTCAAGCAACAGAGTGGATCACATCAGACCTCTCCTTTAAAATCACAGACCTCTCCTTTAAAAGTCACATCAGACTTCCCCTTTAATATGACATCAGACTTCTCATTATGACATCAGAGTTCTGCTCATGAGATGACCCGTTGTACTGTATGTTCAAATCTAAATCTTTTTAGAAGTAGCATCACAAAGAGAAAGAGAAAGAGAAACTAGTTGATTTCACACACACACACACACACACACACACACACACACACACACACACACACACACACACACACACACACACACAGAGGTACTAGTTGACGTGGTAATGGCTCCTGTGAAATGCAGATGTGTGATCTCAGTCAAGTGTGTGTAATGTGTGTGTGTGTGTGTGTGTGTGTGTGTGTGTGTGTGTGTGTACACATGTGAGTGTGTTCTTGCTTCAGAAGTAGGTCATTTGGAAAGAAGCCTCCACTGTCGTCATTATCATTTCAAAAGCACACAAAATATACTCTCACACAACACACTTTATATTTCCCTTTCTCACACACACACACACACACAGACACACACACATGTCATTATCATTTCAAAAGCACACAAACACACACCACACACACACACACACACACACACTGTCGTCATTATCATTTCAAAAGCACACAAAATATACTCTCACACAACACACTTTATATTTCCCTTTCTCACACACACACACACACACACACACACACACACACACACACAATACGGTTGTTATTATCATTTCAAAAGCAAAAAACACAAAAAAAGCAAAAAAAAGCAAAATATACTCTCACACAACACACTTTATATTTCTTTCTCACAAACACACACACACACACACACACACACACACACACACACACACACACACATACGGTTGTCATTATCATTTCAAAAGCACACAAAATATACTCTCACAAAACACACTTTATATTTATTTCTCTCTCTCTCTCTCTC
>JAODXP020000006.1:4344802-4347302 GCA_027497455.2 Sardinella longiceps | reverse complement strand
ACCTCCAGAGGCAGCGGGATCGTCTCGCGGTCCGCCATTTGGCCCGCTGCTGGAAATCGGTTAAATCCGTTCAGCGCTCGCGCTCCTCCCGCCGTCCACCCGTTTCCCTGGACCCGCGTCAATCAGGTACGGAGAGTCTGCTGCGCGAAACGAAGAGCAAAACGTCTACATGGATCCGTGAGTTTGACACGAGCTGTAGCTTGAAGAAAATCAGGCTCGCGCATCACGGGCCATGATTTACACTAATTCGGTTCTCCTCGAGCGGAGCGGGAAGATGTCGTTAACCGTCTTGACGCAAACAAACGGCAGCACTACGACAGGCAAGCGCACAGGCACAGGCTGACAGCAGTGAGATCAGTCGTGGTCTCCGTTTGTTCGTTGCAGCCTCTTCGGCACCCACGTGACCATTCCCGAGCTGACAGTCTGCGCGCTCTCCTCCCGTATGCTCCGTTCCGTTCCCAAGGAGGGCGACAGAGCTCGCGAGCAGAGCACGTCTGCAGCACGGAAGCATTTACTCAACAGGGCTCCCGTTTCCACCACCGCCAGTATGGAATAATAGTGTGATAAATAGATTTAGCCTAAATATTGAATAATGGAATAGCGCGAGAACGAGGAACGAATAAAATCTACCGGTTTGTGTCAGCGGCCAGCCATGGTGATCTGTGCGCGCGCTAGCTAGGGGTGATGATACAGACAGTGGTAGGTTCTCGCGCAGTGTCGGTGGGTATGGTGTGGGGTTGTGATGATGAGCGGTGGCGATTCGAACTGTGGGGAGGGTGGACGGGACCGGACTGGGCAATGTCCGGTGGGCCAATGGACATTTTTGGGCCGGTTATGTCACTCAGTTCAATTTACTCAGAATTTGATATAAACTTTATTACAGACTCAAGGCCCAGAGAGAGAGAGAGAGAGAGAGAGAGAGAGAGAGAGAAGACATGTACAGTACATGACAACATACATAAATATTCAAGATGAGAAAGAATAAATAGCTAATAGAGGCATTCATACCAGTCCAACTCTGGCCTGACCAGCCCACTTATGCCCACTACTCAAACACAACAAGCCCCTGCTCCTTCACCCAGGTGTGTGTGTGTGTGTGTGTCTGACAAACAAGTCCAACTCTGGCCAGACCAGCCCACTTATGCCCACTACTCATACACAACAAGCCCCTGCTCCTTCACCCAGGTGTGTGTGTGTGTATGTGTGTGTGTGTCTGACAAACAAGTCCAACTCTGGCCAGACCAGCCCACTTATGCCCACTACTCATACACAACAAGCCCCTGCTCCTTCACCCAGGTGTGTGTGTGTGTGTGTGTGTGTGTGTGTGTGTGTGTGTGTGTGTGTGTGTGTGTGTCTGACAAACAAGTCCAACTCTGGCCAGACCAGCCCACTTATGCCCACTACTCAAACACAACAAGCCCCTGCTCCTTCACCCAGGTGTGTGTGTGTGTGTGTGTGTGTGTGTCTGAGGTGCAGGAGACCCCTAGGACACACAGCATCACTGACGTGCCAAGTCAGACTAAAGCAGACCGATGAACAGACTCGGAGGGCAGACAGACTCAGAGGAGGGCAGGCAGAGAGACTCAGAGGACAATAAGACAGACAGACAGACAGACTGATGAACAGACTCACAAACTTAGGATGGCAGACAGACTCAAGAGGGCAGACTCACTCACTCAAGAGGGCAGACAGACAGACAGACAGACAGGCAGACAGAAAGAGACAGACAGAGAGACTCAAGAGAGCAGACAGACAGACTCACTCACTCACTCAAGAGGGCAGACAGACAGGCAGACAGACAGACTCAAGAGGGCAGACAGAAAGAGACAGACAGACAGACAGACTCAAGAGGGCAGACAGAAAGAGACAGACAGACAGACAGACTCAAGAGGGCAGACAGACAGACAGAAAGAGACAGACTCAAGAGGGCAGACAGAAAGAGACAGACTCAAGAGGACAGACAGACAGACAGACAGACAGACAGACTCAAGAGGGCAGACAGACAGACAGACAGGCAGACAGACAGACTCAAGAGGGAAGGCAGACAGAAAGATACAGACAGGCAGACAGACAGACTCAAGAGGGCAACAGACTGATGCTTAAATCTTTTATTTATTTTCAGTACAACAGTATACAGAGGAACAAAACAAACCGGCATCCAGAACTCGGTAAACAAAAACAATGCACTTGTGACCTGTGTGTGTGTGTGTGTGTGTGTGTGTCCTGATAGAGAATTACAGTATGCCATGATTAACATGCAGAATGAGACAGCACAAATACAGTGTGTGTGTGTGTGCGCGCCAATGAGACCGCACAAATAAAGTGTGTCAAGTGTGTTTATGGCCTGATGCAGAATTCAAACATGATTAACCACACAGAATGTTAAAAGGTCTCACATACACACACACACACACACACACACACACACACACACACACACTCATGCTAGGTGATGTTACGCACATGGATATGGACACACACACACACACACGCACACACA
>JAODXP020000006.1:4310452-4315452 GCA_027497455.2 Sardinella longiceps | reverse complement strand
GGGATTACTACCTGTGAGATTAACCAATAGGAAGGCTAGCCTGGGATTACTCTCTTCTCTATGTCCAGCAGGAGTGGGTATCGTCCCAACTCTGCCCTGCAGCCCAGATTAGGGGCACTTCTGTTTAGCCTTAAAATGTTTTTTTTACAAAATTCCAAATGTACTATTTCTGTGTGGCTTTTGTCCCATGAGTCTATGTTGTCTTTGAATTTAGTGCCCCAAGTTTCACTCCCATATAGTAATATAGGTTTTAGTATAGAGTCAAAGATCTTGAGCCAAATTTTAGTTGAAGGGTTGTATTAGGATAAAGATTTCCTTAGCATGTGATAGCTTTTTCTGCAAGATCTATTATTGCACTATTGCATCAAAGCGTTAAACTTTTTTATATATATAACTTTATATTTTTTAACTTGTTCAATAGATTGTCCATCAATGTTGAAATTGTAAATGTTTGAATTAGATTTTCTCCGCTGGAATAACATTATTTTTGTTTTTTCCATATTAGTTTGGAGGGCCCAGGATTTACAATATTCATGTAATAAAGAGAGGCTTTCTTGTAGCCCCTCTGCTGTTGGCGAGATCAAAAGGACATCGTCAGCATACAATAGGCATTTGACCTCTTCTCCTAAGAGCTTTAGACTTGGCAAGGAAGATCTTTGAATGTTTGTGGCCAGGTCATTAATAAAGATATTAAATAGGG
This sequence comes from Sardinella longiceps, assembly GCA_027497455.2. Taxonomy (NCBI): domain Eukaryota; kingdom Metazoa; phylum Chordata; class Actinopteri; order Clupeiformes; family Clupeidae; genus Sardinella; species Sardinella longiceps. The sequence goes on along the minus strand of JAODXP020000006.1, from coordinate 4,314,752 downwards.
TAGGACTTAGACAACAGCCTTGTCTTACTCCTTTTGACTGATGGAAATAGTCTGTATGTTTGTTGTTTACTTTCATGCAACATTTATTGTTTTTGTACATATCTTTAATAATTTCATAAGTTTTGCCGCAAATACCACTTTCAAGTAACTTTAGCAAGAGCCCCTCATGCCTGACGGAGTCAAAGGCTTTGCTAAAATCAAGAAAACAAGCGTAAATGTTTCCTTGCTTGATTTTTGTGACCTGTTCGTGAATTGGTGTGTGTAAAGTATAGATATGGTCAGTTGTTCTGCTTTTTGATGAAAGCCAATTTGGGAGGAGTTTAAAATGTTGTTTTTACTGATGAAATTTGATAAACGGTTATTGACTATACCGCAGAACAGTTTCGCTAGGTTACTGCCTAGTGATATGCCCCTGGAGTTATTTGGATTAACTTTGTTGCCATGTTTATATATTGGAGTGATTTGACTTACTTTCCACTGGTCAGGAAAATTGCCTGATAACAAAATTGCTTTTCTGATTAAAGGGTGCTATTTTAACATCTCATTGAAAATACCATCTAAGCCACATGCTTTTTTGTTTTTCAAATATTTAATTTTGGTGTTCAATTCATATAATGATATAGTTGAGTCTAGCTCATTTACTGGATCTTTTTTTGCTTGTTCAAGTATTTAAGCGTGGATTAAGGCTTTGTGTAGGGTTAAGTTTGTTTTACTATTTACTAGCTTTCATTGGTCAAGCCATATCTTTCCATCAATAACTGGGACACAATCATCCCTATTAGTATTCATTTTCTCTACAAATCTCTCTCTCTCTGTCTCCCCCTGGTGGTGATTGGGCACTAATGCATCTGTCTCTCTGTCTCCCCCTGCAGGAAGCTGCTACGCTACTACAGTAAGAGTCACTCCAGTGAGGTGGTCAAGTGTTACGAGCTCCTGACCGTCCACCTGGGCGTCATCCCCAGCGACTACGTGCTCCAGCACTGCAGTCAGCTCGCACGCAAGCTATGGGAGCCCTCACGCATTCCCCTACTATAGACACACACACACACACACACACACACACACACACACACACACACACACACGTGCTCCAGCACTGCAGTCAGCTCGCACGCAAGCTATGGGAGCCCTCACGCATTCCCCTACTATAGACACACACACACACACACACACACACACACACACACACACACACACACACACGTGCTCCAGCACTGCAGTCAGCTCGCACGCAAACTATGGGAGCCCTCACGCATTCCCCTACTATAGACACACACACACACACACACACACACACACATACACACACACACACACACACACTCCAACACTGCAGTCAGCTCGCACGCAAGCTATGGGAGCCCTCACGCATTCCCCTAATATAGCACACACACACACACACACACATACACACACACACACACACACAAACACACACACAGTATTCAATGTGTGTGTGTGTGTGTGTGTGTCTTTGAAACATGTTTCCCTAGAAACCCAAACACAATGATACAAGTAATGGATTTGTCACATGCATAAGATTACACATGAACACACTTTCAAATCAGTGTTAACACATTTATTATGAGTCATTTATCATGAGTCGTAGGTATACAGTTGTCTAATCTGTGAGTGTGTGTGAGAATGTGTGTGTGTGTGTGTGTGTGTGTGTGTGTGTGTGTGTTTGACATCTTGTATTAAAAAACAAAATAAAACTCATTGTTAATAATAAATCTATTTCTAAATACAGAACTGCACTTTCAGGTATTCTTTTGAAATTATGGAGCTCCTGTTACCCTGTGTGTGTGTGTGTGTGTGTGTGTGTGTGTGTGTGTGTGTGTGTGTGTGTTGCACGGTGAGTGCCCAGTGATTTTGGGCCATTGCTGTCATAATTCAGTCATAATTTTCTTAAAGTATATTGAGCTAGTCCAATGAAATCTCTAGTGCTCATGCAATGTGTCCAACTTTCAGCCATGTGGCCTCTGGTTAGGGAAAAGGAGACGGGCACCAGCCGATAATTCACACATGGAGCGGGCTGGATTTTACTTTCGTATTATGGCTGACTACATCATCTGAAAGTTTAACGGATTATAGTGAAAGTGAGTCAAATCTGTTGTCTTTGTGAGAGATTCAGATACCTCACCATACTTTTTAGAGATGCAGGGAAGATGGGTGGATACAGTGGTTGCACACACAGACAAACTCAATCAACTGGTATGAGATAGCACTTCTGATGGAGGTTTGGTCCATTCATAATAACCTTATCAATACTGTATACTGGAAAAAAAATACATGAACAATGACAATACATTTCAGAATAAACTGACAGTTGAGTGTTTTTGAATGTAATTTTTGTGTCCTTTTTTGTAAAACATTATTGAGATTTCTGTGACATATTAATGAACACATGGAATGAACAGGACCAGGTTAATACTTCAGTATTTAAAGGTCTTTGCTCATAACGGTGGGGGCTGGTGGCAGTGTAGTGGTTAAGGAACCCGACCAAAGTGGCCTGGAAATAGGAGATTTAAATCTTGGCCAATTAAAATATCACTAAAACCACTACAACTGTTGCCCAAGAAGTTTGACAAGCTCAAAGTTAAATTGCATGGACTTAGAATGGCCACTTGATAGAGGGGGTGCTTGACCCTGGTTATGGTAACACAGAGACAAATACTGACTGAAGAGGTTGTATTTTGTTGGGACAAAGTAATGTGTCTCATTGATAGACATCCATCCTATGACATGATAGAACAGAACAGGGTTGAACAACCTAACCTAAGTTGCACCACTAATGATACCTTAGTGATGTATCCTAACCTTGAACAGATAAGGCCCTAACCTCTGAGATCTGGGAACTGGGTTGACCAGTGTTGTAGCCTCCCCAACTGCATTTGATACAGCCAGTCTCCTCAACTATAGACAGCCTCTCCAACTACACTTGATACACCCAGCCTCCTCAACCAGACCTGATGTAGCCAGCCTCCTCAACCAGACCCGATATAGCCAGCCTCCTCAACCGGACCCGATATAGCCAGCCTCCTCAACCGGACCCGATATAGCCAGCCTCCTCAACCGGACCTGATATAGCCAGCCTCCTCAACCAGACCCGATATAGCCAGCCTCCTCAACCAGACCTGATACACCTAGCCTCCTCAACCAGACCCGATATAGCCAGCCTCCTCAACCAGACCTGATATAGCCAGCCTCCTCAACCAGACCCGATATAGCCAGCCTCCTCAACCAGACCTGATATAGCCAGTCTCCTCAACCAGACCTGATATAGCCAGCCTCCTCAACCAGACCTGATATAGCCAGCCTCCTCAACTAGACTTGATACAGATAATTTCCCCAACAACCAGGTGGCTCAGTGGAAGGGTGCTGGTCTGCAGTGTGAGTATGTGTGCTGCCTTAGAGGATATGGGTTCAAAGCCTGAGAAGGACTAAGTGTGTGTGAGAGAGATTGAGTGATGAGTGGAGGTGAATTCCACAGGTGAACTGTGGAAAGAAGATAGTTGTTGGATATAGGTAAGAAGAATCTGGTGTGTAATTATACAATTTTGGGTTCCAATTATGGTAGGCAACAAGTTGCAAAGTTTGACCACCTAAAAAACTTCATAATCCCCTGCATCTATCCTGTATTTCTTCAGGGGGCCAAGTAAGCCCCCCCATTTCTTTCTTTTTCAAGCTCCATCTTCTGCTCCTCTCCCCCTGGGATTCATCATCAGCTTAGCCCATGGAGGTCCTCCACAAGTCCTTTTGTCAGCAGGCAGAGCTGGGATTGAACCAGCAACCTTGAGGATGGGGATCTCTGATGCTACCGCTGCACCACTGGCTCCTCCAGGCTGGTGGAAAGTTCCCAGTTCCGGCAAGTCCTCGGGTGCCAGTATAGTATAGCACTTAAACAATGTCTTCAGTCTATATTTATGCTTTCATCCAAAGCAACTCACACTGTGCTAACCATAAATTACATGAGGACCAGTCACCCACAAGAGTAATGGTGGCAACTGGGATTTGAACCCATAATTTATAGGATATTGTCATGGTAGCCATGTTCCTTAACCACTACTCCACCTCAGATCCTATTAAGCTCAAACAAATACTGTCTAATGTCTTCTGCACCAATTAGCCTACTGAAGGTCCTAGTATCAGTGGTCAAGGTTATGTTGGGTCATGAATGAAATAGTTAAAGACAAATGTGACACTGACAATTATCACCCAGTGGAATGGAATACTGTTTTATAATTGGCTGTCAGGGTGTCCATTTATTCTTGATAACAGGACACCTGTGACGTTTGTC